>BMAC01000833.1:94814-111433 GCA_014905375.1 Phtheirospermum japonicum | reverse complement strand
TTGACAAAAATTACCCCTGGACGCTGGTTGCAACAGCGTTCCGGTCCCAAAAGTAGTTATTTTTTTGGAAAAATTCCCAAATAGTCATATAGCATAGTATCAATATCCCTTAAAATCCTCCAAATCTTTTTATTCCCATAAAGTACAATGCATACCATATAATCCGAATATGAATAATATATTAACTAATCTGCCCCCAATACATTGAACAGTCAATTAAATCCCACAGATGGAAAGAAGAGACGATGGAGCAATCTGCATGATCATAGAGCATGATTCACGCTTCAGAAAACAAATTTCTATCCATATTTCGATGAGTTTTTCATCTGCAACACAACTCATGAATTTGTTATCCCGCGAGTATTACATAATCCATACTTTGATTCTTCTTCTGATTTGCGTGGGTTTTAAGAATGGAAACAGACAGTAAGTTATTTTTCATTGATTTCAAGCGTGATTTTTTCTGAATTTTCAAGCATCTTTTCTGTACAGTGGCAACTGAATTTTATGAGTTTTATTATCCCACACGACTATCACCATGACTTATCAAGAATCTGTCGGAATCAGTATTTAAGAAACTCTAAATTCAAGTTACAGTTTGCTATTTTTTAAGTTTGTAATTTCATGATATTTATCAAATTCCAAAATTCAGAGTAGTTTACAAAATTAGGATTTCAAACTGTACTTAATGCAGTTTGGTATTTTAATTCATAATCTTCATCTGTTTTTTAGTTCGTACAATAATATACCAAAACATTCGTATATTACTCAATCGATAGTCTGGGAATTTTAAAGTTAGTTGCACTAATATTTCGTATGTTATAGTAGTTTCGTATTTCAGCATATTATTCAGAGTAGTTCAAGTTACATGGTAGTTTGTAAATTCAGAGTATTTAACAAACTCCAAACTCAAGTTACGGTTTACTATTTTTGAATTTTGCAATATCATGATATTTTACAAATTCCAAACTTCAGAGTAGTTTTGCAAAAATAAGGATTTCATACTGTACTTAATGAAGTTTGCTATTTCAATGTTTCCAATGGAGATTATGTACTTAGCTATTTTCCTTCGTACTATTGCAGTTGTTAGCGAATGCCTTTCTTTTGTTGTCCTCAAATTTTAACATTGTCTTTCGTAGGTTTGGCTGACTATGGAGGTATTATTGTTCTATGCAATTATGTTGGGGAGACGCTAGTATTTGACGTAGAGACGGATTCTCTACCGATGCCCTTGTTTCCAGAGTCCATGCAAATTGGAGCGAACTACAAAATATGATTATGAAAATGCATTATTCCATTTCGGAATATCCGATAGAATATGATTATGAAAATGCATTGTTTCCAGAGTCCTGTAATTTTTTTCACGATTTTCTTAAAACAAGTAGGTCATTGAGTTTGATGGGATAAACACACCCGTTCAATCGCAGCTTGTGCTCATTTGAGTTGGTTGGGAATTGCAGTTTTGTTTTTCTAACTATGGAAACTTTGTAAAAAAAAAACATGTGCGCAAAACAGTTTCGTGTTGTTGTTTCATTGTTCGATGTAGTTTGCGATTCACGTGGTAAACGGCTTTTATGGGTGTGTAATAGGGAAAAAAAAATTGCCCCCCAATGTATGTAGTTTTTTTCACTTTGCCCCCCGAAGTATTTTTTGTTCCACTTTGCCCCCTGATGTACAATAATTTTTGACGTTGCACCCCAAACTTTATTTTCGGCAGAATATTCCTTCTAGATTCCATTGACGGGCAGCTGGGGGGCAAAGTCAAAGAATCTTATAGTTTGGGGGTAAAGTGCAAAAAATCTTATAGTTTGGGGGGCAAATTAAAATAATATAAATATTAAAATTTTGTTTTAAAATTTTATATTTGAAAAAGATATATAATTTTTATCTTATACCACACACACACAAAGTTCTCAATACAATTCCAAATTAAAAAAAAAAAAACCCATAAATTTTCAATTAATATTTATAATTTTCTAAATATAAATATTGTCAATACATCTTTTATATTATTAATTATTAAACACATGACTAAGTATTATGTCAATTATTATGATATAAAAAATAGAATTATCATTCGATATTATTATTTGTATAAAAAAGTGTGATTAAATACTATATTAATCATGAGTAAATTAATTATTATATAAGATTATAATTATCGAGTGATTAATATAATTAAAATCTTATAATGTCAAGATTTTAATTATATTAATTATTCGATAATTGTAATCTTATATAATAATGTACTCATGATTAATATAGTATTTAATCACACTTTTATACAAATAATAATATCGAATGATAATTTTATTTTTCGTATCATAATATTATAATGCATATACGAAATACACCTTTATTTTATTTTGTTCAATCATAATACATAATAATATATTATTATGTTACTTAACCTAATAATTTATAAATACTTTGTCATGTATTTTATATTTAATAATATAAAAGATGTATTGACAATATTTATATTTAGAAAATTATAAATATTAATTGGGAATTTATGATTTTTTTAAAAATTAGAATTGTATTGAGAACTTTGTGTGTGTGTGAGTATAAGATAAAAATTATATATTTTTTTCAAATATAAAATTTTGAAACAAAATTTTAATATTTATATTATTTTAATTTACCCCCCAAACTATAAGATTTTTTGCACTTTACCCCCAAACTAAAAGATTCTTTCACTTTACCCCCCAACTGCCCATCGATGGAATGTAGAAGGAATATTCCGCTGGCAACGTCAAAAATTATTGTACATCAGGGGGCAAAGTGGAACAAAAAATACTTCGGGGGGGCAAAGTGAAAAAAATTGCATACATTGGGGGGCAAAAAAAAACTATCCCTGTGTAATATGGCAGAGTATATGGAGTTCACCAGGAATAGGATTTGAGATTATTTCAGAATCTCAAAGCAATTCCTTGTAATTTTCTTGCCCATCTAATTCTTTATCCGATTAACAACCCAGACAGAGTATTTTAGTATTACAGTTTCGTAGTTCGTGATACTCTACAAGCATCGAAGACAAATAGTATTGTTATTTCGGATGAGTTTATAATTAACTGGGAAGCTTTGGATTTCATAGTAGTTCAGTATTTTGAAGTAATATAATTTCTGCACCATATATATTACTTTCTCGAATTAATAATCCAGCAAAAGTATTCCAGATTCATATTTCGATGTAGTTTGGATTACAGAGTAGTTCAATTTCGTATAAGAGCAGTTTCAAATTCGAAGGTAGGTCATTCGACTTTGTGGATATTTGCGATTTTGCTATTCCAACCACTAATATTTACAAGCACTCAATATGCGACTAAGTAGTTTGTTATTGGATTTTCATATATCGATGTAGTTTACAATTCACTAGCTAAAACCCTCTTATCCGTGTGTTATATGGCAGAGTAATTAGCACTTACCAAGAATGGGGTTTGACATTAGTTCAGAATTTCCAACCAACACTTTGGAATTTTATTACCCGGCTATTTCGTTATCGATTAACAATTCAGACATAGTATTTTATTATTACATATTCGTGGTTCGTAATATTTTACAATCCACGCAAACCCCTGGTAGCGTTAATCCTGATTAGTTTAACTGGGAAATTTGAGAGAGTAGTCTGGAATTCAGAGTAGTTCAATATTTTCGTATTGCAGTTATATATTTCTATGTAGTTTTCAACTATTTGTGTATAACCCTCAAATGGGTGTTTACTATGACATAGTAGTTAGAACTTACCAGAATTACTTGGAAGTGGGTCTTGATTACCATTTCAGGAACAGTAGTTTAGTATTGCAGTCTTGTCGTTCCTAACAGTTTACAATCAACGCAAACACCTGGTATTGTATTTTCGGGGTAGTTTATAATTCATTAGGAAACTTGACAGAGTAGTATGAATTACATAGTAGTTCAGTATATTAATGTGTACAACAAATGGCATTACTTCCTCAAATTAATAATCCAGTGTCGTGTATTTTCCACAAAAAAAATCCCCTTCTATGGTTATTTGACATTGCGCTTAGTATTTTTCACATTTGTTATTAATACTGTTTGAACATAATATATTTCACAATACATGATGAACTACAGTAGAGTAGTTCGGATTTACTACAATAATATAGCTTAGTTTCACATTTCTTACGCGAATAGTTTGTATTTTGTTACAGGGTAGTTTGTACATTCTGATTTACAGGGAATTACAGGATAGTTTGTTACTGTTTGAACAGAATATATCTGACAATACATGATGTACTCTGGAATTATCACAATATTATGGCTCAATTTCACATTTCTTAAGAGAGTAGTTTGTACATTTGTTACAGGGTAGTTTGTAAATTCAAATTCACACCAAGCACTTAACACAATTCATAATGTTAAGTTACATTTATTCTAGGCATCAATTAACAAAATATATTTCACACAAAATGCCATCGTTCATAGACCTACAATACTAATATTTCAGACAAAACGCCATCAAACAACAAAATATATCATGCTTATTTTAGGCACGAGATCTGTCAAAATACTTTTTATTTCGTCCAAACCCACCAACGAACACACATTGTATTCATGATCAAGCTTACATCAGACATCATCGTTGTAAATTCACTACTAGTCGTTCTCATCGACACAAAATACATACTAAATAGAATTAGCTGACAAAGGTTCAGAAATTACAAAAACATTTGTGTGACTAATGCTTCAATGATTTCGGCCTTGAATCTATTCATTACATCACTGGAAACTTCAACTGGAATTCGTTGGTTCAACACTACATGTTTCAAAATCTAAAAACTTGACTTTTGAATAGACATAATACTAAATTAGTCCTCAGTGTCTTACTCTTTCTTCTTCGTTTTCTCGATCGGGATCGACATCTACTCGGGTTCCCTGATTCACATTCAAATAGTGCAGTTTCAATTAGAGGAATAAGCTAACAACATATTCAAAAGTCTATCAAATTCACGTACTAAAGATTATCTTGTGGCCATAGTGTAACAACAAACAAACAAAATGAATGCCATTTTCTTTTGAGACTACCTTTTCAACCAAACATTGAGTGCTACTCATAAGGGAAAAATGGTAAGTTCAAAAAAAAGAAAATAACAAACTAGTCGTTCACATTCAAGACACACCACACACAACCTGGCCCACTAACCACAGTCAGGCAATGCCAATACGACCGGAATTCTGCCCTATTTTTTTGAACTACAAACAACAAACCGTGATTTCGACAAAAATAATTTTTTTTCAGTCTCAAACTATAAATTATGCACATCATTTATTAACTTTCTGCCTCATATCACTACGTCTAACGCTGAATTCGAAAACACATACAAGATAGTAACACCTGTAATTTCAAACTACATAAACCAATGGTATTGAAAAAAACATTTACAAAATAAAACCACGGTTCCCGAACGTTCATGTCGAAACTTATACAAATCAATAAAGATATGGCTAACGTATCTTACAAATTACATAATATATCAAAAATGCATATTCATAAACAATACCCCGTCAGCTTTAGAATATAAAACTCACTAATATTTCAAATTACTTAGGCACACAATACTATATTTTTTCGCACGTTCACTGCTATCATATTACACACAATCAAAAAATAACACAAACAATTACCGTAACAAATGCCCTATGCAGCCTCTACATAAGAATCTCCCATATTATCCAAAAATACAATTCCAAACAAGATAATGAACTAGATGGACTGAACTTGAAAACCTTCATATCACCTAGAACAAAACCAAATGTAAACACAGCCATTAACACACCAAAAAGCCTTTGCAGACTGCCATAATACGAAGTAGAATAACTAACTACATAATCTACATTGGAAACATTAAAATAGCAAACGACATTTTAGTACAGTTTGAAATTCTCAATTTTCAAATTACTCTGAAGTTTGGAATTTGTTTCTTCGGGAATAAGATGATTTCATGATATTCCAAACTTCAAAGAAATATCATGATATCTAAATCAGAAATTGTAAAATACTTAGAATTTGTTAAATATCATGAAATTGCAAACTTCAAAAAGACCAAACTATAACCTGAAATTACAGTTTGTTAAAAAATCTTAATTTTTAACTATCCTGTAACTTAAACTACTCTGAATTTATTCACTTGAACGACATATTACAAACTACTCAGACCCCAAAATAATATTTTTCTCCGGCCGTGCTGAACCAAAAACCCTTTGGACACAACATACCTTACTAGTTCTGAATTATCGAAACAATTCAATCCCCGACTTTTTTCCTAATATCACACTGCCCGACAAATAACATTTAGTATATTTTAAAATTCTCAAATTACAAACTACTCTGAATTTCGGAATTTGTTTCTTCGGAATAAGATGATATCAATATATTCCAAACTTCAATAAAAAATCATGATATACAAATCTTAATTTGTATAATACTTTGACTTTGTAAAATATCATGAAATTACAAACTTCAAAAAGACCAAACTGTAATTTACAGTTTGCTAAAAAAACTTAATTTAAAATATCTTCAAACTTGAACTACTCTGAATTTGTTCACTTGAACGACATATTACAAACTACTAAGACCCGAAACAATATTTTTCTCATGCCTTGCTGAACAAAAAACCCTATGGAGACAACTGACACTACTAGTTCAGAATTATCAAAACAATTCAATCCCCGACATTTTTTCTAATATCACAATGCCCGTCAAACAACATTTAGTCTAGATTGAAATTTATAAACCATCAAACAACTTGAACTACTCTGGAATTGTGATCTGTGACTGCAAAATCCAAACTACTCAGACCCAAACTAGTATTTTTGTCAGGCCTCGCTGAACCAAAACCCATTCACAGACAACATATACTAATAGTACTGAATTATCGAAACACTTCAATTCCAAACAAGATTACATACACAAAAAATGTAATTGACAATGGAGCACTCCTGGCAAGTCCAGCACAATTACAAAAAAATATAAAAATAAAAAAATTTCAAACTATTGGGACCAAAAAGTAACAAAAAAAACAAACTTACTTGTGTGCCTTCTACTTTTTAATTCTTCTCGACATCTTCGCCAAAATGCTTTATAGCCGTCGTGTACGCTCCTTCTGGAATGGATTGTGCGGGATTTTTTCCCCTTTCTGGTTTCAATTTTTTTCGAAAGGAGATTCGATTCTTGGAGCAAGCGGGATTCAATTCGTTGAATTCGAAGCTCTCGGCTTGATTCGTATGATATTCGCGAATATTATGCGAGTTTTCAACACGTCCGATTGATTCTAAACTGTCTCTGAGAGCTTCGCATCAAATTTTACTGGATTACGATATCAGGGAAAAACAATCTGCGTCTGAGGATAAAGTCAACATCAATTAGAGTGATTTTGTGCGGCAAATTCTCAAATCGAATCCCAACTGTGATTCAGTTTGGATTTTTAGGTGTTTTATGATATTGTCAATTTGTTAGCGGGATTTTTGGAAAAAATCAGGGAATAACAAATTGAAGCAAATCGACAGAATTGAACGAGTGAAAAAATAGAAACGAAAAAAAAAACGTGCACTTGTATTTCTAGGGGTAGTTTAGTATTTTGCTAGAATAGTTATATCGCTAGGGAATTTATATATTCAATGGAGTTTACGGGATAATTTCTGATATTTTGGAGTAGTTGGGAATTTGTCCTTTTTTTTTTTTTTTTTTTTTTTTTTTTTTTTTATCAATTTGACCCGGGACGCTGTTGCCACCATCGTCCCGGTATTAATTTTTTATTTTTGTATTTTGACCCTAAGGACGTTAGTGTCAACAACGCCTGACGCCCCAATTTTTTTTTTAATTCAGCCATAATTTTTTCTAAATAAAATAGTTTGAGACGCTATTCACAAAAATGTCTCATTTTTTTTAATTTAATTTAATAGGCGGGACGCTAAAGTGTCCCGATTCATTTTTTTAATTTTTTTTGAATATGTTACTTTTTATCGATTTATATTTATTTATTTAATTATTCCACAAATCTTACTGAATAGCTCTCGTTTACATTCACTTTCCACTCCCCACTATAATAATACACAATGTCGAACGTGGGTGGTGGTGGACCAACGGCGGCGGACTTATAAAAGGCGGCATCGGCGGTGAGCGGGAGCCGACATGGCGTGGTCCCAAACTGCACCGCCCGCCCCTCTTTCCTCGAAGAAATGGCTTTCTGGGCCGACCAACTCCTCTCCCCGACCGAAGACCTCACCTCCGCCACTCTACGCCGCCCCTTTGACCGCGGCTATCTCATCAATCCCGATCTCCAGTCCTCTATCTGGGCCCACCTCTTCACCAACCTCCTCAAAATCCACCCTTCCAACTCCTCCCTTCTCCTCACCGAACCCCTTTTCACTCTCCCCTCCATCCAACGCTCCGTAGATGAAATCATCTTCGAAGACTTCAATTTCAAAGCCCTTTTCGTCTCTGATTCCCCTTCATTGGTCCATTTATACGAAGCCTCGAGGAGGCCATATGGCCTCGTCTCCAAAGCCCAGTGTAGCTTAGTGGTGGACTGTGGGTTTAGTTTCACGCACGCCGCCCCGGTTTTTCAGAATTTCACGTTTAATTATGGAGTTAAAAGGATGGACCTTGGTGGGAAGGCCCTCACAAATTATCTCAAGGAGTTGGTGAGCTATCGGAGTGTGAATATGATGGATGAGAGCTTCATTATGGATGATGTCAAGGAGAAGCTTTGCTTTGTTTCTCTTGACGTGCAAAGGGACCTCAAGATTGCCAGGTCCGTATCTCTATTTTTGAGTTTCTTGTTCATTTTCTTTACTTAAACCTTCATCTTTTTGGTTTTTGTAATTTTTGGATATCACTCGCTTGGCTTCTAAAGTTTGAATTTCATGATTATATTGCTGTGAGGGTCTTTTAATTAGATTTACTATATTGAAGCATATTCAGGATTCCTTGACTACTAGCCTTTCTTTAATCAAACCACAGACACACCTTTTGTAGTTGAGTAGCTACTAATGTTACCCACTCAATTGCACATCTTAAACTTTGGAAGTTGGATTCTATAGTGATGCTTCAAGAAAGAAGGTAAAGCAAAACTGAATAAATAGAAGAATGTTAGAAGGAAATTTTTTGGAAGAATTTGTAAATTTTCTTGATTCATTAAAACAGGATTTCATCACAGACAAACACACGTGTATGTATGCATGGTGTATGTATGCATGTATGTATGTTGCAACTAAAGGAAGAATGCCAGCCCAATTAGGAGTCTATTTCCATCAATTATGAATTGTAAAATCCGATTCAAATATGAATGCTAATAAAGTTATGGGTCTAAAAAATCAACCCAATTTCCAATAATGATGACCGTATGTTTTAAAAGTATCATGTTTAAACCCATCGACAACTGATGTGCCACCACAAAAACCCGCCATCCAACACACATATAAAAGACACAAAAAAAAAAAAAAAAAAAGAAGCGGAGGGAGGGGGGGAATTAGCTTGACAGTTGCTTCGTAATGGATTATATAAAATCCTTCTTGAAATGTGCATGTTAAGAATTTCATTTTTAACCTGTTGTTTTTTGGATAACTGGTTGCAACCACTGCTAGAATAAAGAAATGTAACCAGTTTCGAACTTATTGCTTGATTGTGTAGGGTAGTCCAGTTTTGACTTGATTATTCAAACCTTTGGCCACTATAATTGTTGGCAACTCTACTTACAGATAGCATAATCTAGACGAATGATTAAGACACTATACTTAAACGAGTTCCCCTGAAGGACTCTACCCATGATAAAATTCTTCTTCAGTTGCAAAAACTTTAAACCATGATGTAACTTTTGATGATGTAAATATTAACTACTGCCCTATCATGATGATTATTTGCCAGTATGTTATTCTAAAAGGGAGGCTACATGCTCAATTTTGACATTCATATTTGTAGGAGACAGACATGTATGGAATTATTCTAAAAGTTATCAAATTTTCTGTTTGAATATTGCTTAATTACTAAGGACAAACAACTGAGTAGTTAGATCATTTTCAATTGTCTTAACTGCAGCTTTTAGTTGTTTGGTTAGGTATTTGATTTATTAAGTTTTCATAATCTTTATGATGGTACTGATCTTATTGATACACTGGACAAACTTATAAAGACTGTTTACACGGTACAGTGATTCACACCTTGTAATTATGCTTGGTGAAGTAAGATAACGGTTTATCGTGCCGCAGCCTGATCATTTATATGACACCGCAATGGCAAAAGCACGAAGGATACTTTGTATAAATGTAATATCAATAAAATATTGAAACCAAACTTGGTAGTAATTATTATGCTACAACTTTACTGCATGTGTTGTCTTGATATGTACTCGGTATCTTATCCTACCCGATTATGTCGATCTAGACTATTGCGTTACCAAAACCACTATGAATTCTCATACATGACTAGATTAATAATAGTTTTGTCTTTGAACTGTTGTATTCTTGAGAATTTTTGTTTATTCTCTTACTTGAAACTGACTTTGCAGGAAACCGGGAAGCGACAATTTATTTCGGTGTACTTACGTGCTTCCTGATGGTATCACTTCTATGAAAGGTTTTGTGAAAGATCCCAGTGAAGCGAACAAATACTTAGTCTTGAATGATGGGGCTTCTTCTTCCCTAGCAGGGGAAAAGCATTATGTGGAGCGGTCCCAGGAGCAGAGAAGCATTGACCTAACAAAAACTGTACGGCTCTTCCTTCCTCTCTCTCTCTCTCTCTCTATCTATCTATCTATCTATATATAATTTTAACTAGTTACCCTTTTGGCAGGAATTTACCTTGACAAATGAGCGGTTTCTGGTTCCGGAGATGATATTTCAACCAGCTGATTTGGGTCTGTATGCTAATCCACCTTCCAATTTGTTTCCAATTATTGATAGCTCTTAATTAAATTTTGTTTGATATCATGATTAGATTTTAATTTGTTATTTTTTTTCATCATTTAATATTTTGTATTATGAACACAGAAAATTGCAATTTTTTTCTGTGTGCAAGTTATATTTCAGTAGTAACTGCACCATATCGGTGATACAATCGTTTCTGTCGATTAAGATATCACGTGGAAATGTTACATAGGAATGAAGCAGGCGGGGCTTGCAGAATGCATTGTACGAGCTGTCAATTCCTGCCACCCTCATCTTCACCCAGTGCTATATGAAAGGTGATAATAATGGAATGTCATCTGTAGATGTTTTTGCTACGGTTGTGCATTGACCTATGGTCCTAAACTTTCTTGTGAATCTCAATTTAATGTTTGTTGATCTTTTTGTGCAGTATTATTTTGACTGGTGGAAGCACACTATTTCCTCGATTTTCTGAAAGACTGTAAGCATCATTATGTCTATTCACATGCTGAAATTTCTTTCTAGCTTGATCACTAACAATAGTTTATTTAACCAGAGAAAGGGAGCTTCGACCTCTTGTACCTGATGAGTACCAAGTGAAGATAACCACTCAAGAAGAGTAAAGTCTTCTTTCCTTATAGAGATTTGTCCAAAAGATCTTGCGTGTGCTCCTAACTAGAGTTTTACTTACCTTGCTTCCACAGCCCAATTTTAGGTGTCTGGCGTGGGGGATCTCTTTTAGCATCGAGTCCTGATTTTGAGGCAATGTGTGTCACCAAGGCTGAGTATGAGGAGCTGGGATCTGCTAGGTGTCGTAGGAGATTCTTTCACTAGTACGGCCATCTTTGAGGTAATGCATCGTTTCCTTTACATTTCTCCTTCCGGTGGATTGACTCTATAGACACACTATACTCTCTATAAAAGTGTGAATCACATGTGCTTGCTCAAATTATGAAAATAGTAGTATGTCTTACTTGATTATCCTTGGACCTTGTTTAATTAAAATTAATAATAACTTTGATTATAATGGATACATACTAGAGATAGAATAGTGTGATACTAGCAGGATTCTTATGGTTAGAGTCCTGCACAACGTTGCTCTCTTTTAAATAGTAATTGAAATATGCAATAGTATCTATGACGTTACGTTTTCCCTTTTCTCTCCGCTGATTCGCTCCATTTTCCTCATGAAATGTGATGGTAACTGCTCTGTGGGCCCACAGTAATAACCACCTAAATGAAACACAATGACAAAACAATCCGGCCGAATTTTTGTTGGCCCACAGTAATAACCACAGCCCGCACCTCCCAAGATCATCTTCCGTTGGCCGTCTCCTAGATGCACGTGTGATTGGATGGAACTAATGGCAATTGTAGAAGTTTGGACCCCTTGTCAGAGGTGAAACAATGGTTGGCCCCACTATCGATCATGTCCCGAACCTCGAAATTGTCAATGGTCCAAACTTTTACAGTTTGCGGCCTATCAAAAGCATCTGCCGTCAATGGCGATAATGCCAACTGCTGAAACTCAGTATCCAGAACCTCCTCAACTACCTCCTGGGGTTATTTCTTAACAGGCTGCGTAAGGACATTCCTGTCCGTATCCATTCGAAGGATGCCACTGATATTTTTGAAACCGTGCACTTAGTCTGCAACATGCACATCCTTCAACTTTTATCAGTGGCCCGAACACTTTGCGTGTTCCCTCGGGTCCCCAAGTTGGGGTGGGGGTCATCCGCCTTCACTTCCCTACTCTTCTAGTTTTTATCCGCCTTTACTTTTTGTTTGTTTTCCGCAGCCTTTTCAGGATCAAGTCGTCTTGCCCGCGGCATTTGCTTCCTATCCTACTCTGACTACGTGAACCTCAAAGCGAAGGGACTTTGTTTTAAATGCAGCGAGCCTTATAGTCCGTTGCACCAGTGCGGGAAAGTATTTGCGGGTTATGATTGTGGGGGCTGAGGACGAGACTGACCCACCATGGGAGTTTGTGCAGCCTGACCATCAAAGGCGCGAGTTTTTCCGCACTTCAGCCTTGAGGACAAGGCTGTTTTGATCGCGGGGAGAGTTGTTAGAGATCACTTTTGCCTTTATTTAAATACTATTAGCTTGATTAGGTCAAGGTTTAATGCTTAATAGCATGGGCTTGAGCCCATACCCATTAGCAGAAATCGGGTAGGGTTATTTTACTGTTTAAGTTGTCTTCTTATTCCGTAGAGAGGATGTCGAGAAATAAATTGAGATATGGGCAAATGAACATCCACTGACTTGAAAAACAATGAACCGCAATGACCATCGAGTTAAAAGATATTGAATATTCTGTAAAACTTAACATCGAGTTAAAATGTAATGAACTCTAGTAACAAACAAATGAATATTGAGTTGATGAAAAAGTATTAAACCATTGAACATATAGTTAAAATGTAATGAACCTGTATAAACAAACTAATGAATCTGCGGTAAAACAAATGTGGTGAAAATACTTTTTAAAACTAATGAACATCTAGTTAGAAATAAATGAGCATTCAGTTAAAAAGTAATGAATAATGTATGTAACTTGGTACACGTGTACGTAGTGATGGTTGCAATAATGTTTGCTTTATTTTTCTTATTCATGGTATTTGAATTGATAAGGAAACTGGAAAGTTTAAGGGACTGTAATACTTTACCCTTACTACTATATTACATTTAGGATTAACAGACTTGGGGCCAGTATGGTATTCATGTTGATTAGTTTTTTCTCTACTTCTTATTAGATACAAAGATCATGTGTGTTTTACTCAATCTCATAAAAAAAATTCCTTTTTTTATCTCCTTATTCTCCACCAAAATAATTCCAACTCTATATTCTTAATTCTCAACCTTATATTCTCACTTTTTAATCTTTGATATCCGCCACTACCACCTATGTCGACAAAATATATCGCTGTTTCAAAAAACAATATTACTGTGGGGTCTGGTACATACTAATCATCCTATTAGTTATCATATCTAAAGTTTCAAAGTGAATTCCATCACTATCAATTTCATTCGGTTATTAAACTATTATTTTTCAGGTCCCACCATTTACATGCCATTCATATATAATGTCATTTCATTGCATTTTCCCTCAAAATCCACCCCCACCCCCTTTAAAAATCTAAAAACTACTGAAGCAACACATTCTCATTCTATTTCCTATGACTTCAAAATTTCTGTGATCAAACTATATTTTCATTTCTACACATCTGAGATTCTTTGTTGGGATCAAAGCTGCTCGTATGCCAAGTGCCACTAAAGCCTTTTACTGATCCAAAATAGTGCATTTGGGAGACTAATTCTTAGTTTGATCATTCTGTTGCCCTGGCATGTAAATGCTTCACTCAGATAAGATTTATATTGATTTGTTATCTTTTCTCAAGGCTACTGAAATAACAAATAGGTGACACAAAGTTAGAAACGTTGACATGTACAAGCTCAGTCTTGTTTTGGACTATGGTTCTGGTCCTTGAGATCATAGCAATATCAGAATTAAAGTATTGATATATATGTGTGAGTCTGATTAGTTTTAGTCATATTCATTTCATCCTAATAGATAAGATTACTGTTTTTCTATTTTCAAGTTTAATCCAAATCGCATTTTTGTGCGTAGGCTTTTATTTAACGTTACAAGTTCTAGTGGTTTTTTCTCTTTTATGTTGTGGCTTTTCCTCTGTGTGAATTGGGGTGGGGGCCTATGCCTGCTTCCATCTTACTCACGTCACCTCGATAACCTGTTTTTCTTTTTCTTTTTGGATCTTTTGATGGCAGAAAAATTGATTTCCCCTCCAATCAGTGACCATATGTCTTAGTCTTCACTTGGAACTGCAGAAGATTAGGATAATAATGTTAGAGATCGGTCGCTGCACTCTTTTGACTTCTGTATTTAATTACTATTAGTTTGGCCAGGTCATGTTTGAATGCTTCAGCCCATTAGTAGTAGGGTTATTTTACTATTTAAGTTGTGTTTTTTTATGCCTTTTGAGAAATAAATTGAGATATCGGGTTTAAGCTTGGGCGGGAGGTTATCTAGGAGAACACAAGTTCTTAATCTTTTTCTGCAAATTACTTCCGAATCTCTGGCCCATGACTTTATCAAATAGTTCCAAGGCTGGTGAAGAAAGGTATATATTAGCTTTTGGAAGTTTGAGCATCCTCATTTTTAGCCTGACTAACAAGCAGCCAAATTTGAAGATTGATCGAGGACAGAATAAGCATAAATATGATGCAGAAATGCACTTTTTGGTCCTTACCATCATCACAAACCCATAGGAAAATATTTCAGTTTCTTTTTTTTCTTTTTCGCTGTGGCTTACTAACGCAAAACAAGATGTGGACTAGTATTGGGTATTTGAAGGAAGCTGAATTTTTAAAAGCTCTTGTAATGTATAGATCTTTTGATCTCAAAGCAAAGTAAGAATTCAATTTTGGGAATAATATATCCATATACAATATATCAGGGAGGTCTTAATACTTTCCCACATGATATACATAGTAAGAAGACAATTTCTCGGTTGCTTTTTTGAAATATACTTCACTCATTTCTTTGATAATTAAATGTTAATTGCAGGCCGTGAACTCAGCAATCTGAATTTTTGGAGAAGTCGAGATTCATGTAATTGCTTTAAGCATGAAAGATGAGGAGAGAGATCATGAGTGTAAGAGGTTGCATAAGAGTTTTTTTTTTTTTTTTTTAAGATGAAGGCAGCGTCCAACTCCTACCGGATACATGAGAGCATCTCCAATAGGAGAACGTGAATTCTTAATGACATGTCGAATGCAATATTATTATTTAGAAATTTTCTCCAATGGTAAATGTGAATTGTGTAAAATACTTAACTATTATTGGTCGAGAGGAGAGAGAAGTAAATTAATTAATATTAATGAGTGAATAAATAAGATAAATTTTTAAATAGACAATGTCTAGCACATCATCTAAATGTAGACGGTGTGTTAGAAATTATATACATTTTATCTAGTCACATAAGAATTTTAAGCTTATGTGGCAAAATATTTAATCCAATTGATTAATCCAATTGATATCCCAGAGATGATCTAATGGAGCACGGCTTCCTTTTATATACATGAAATGATTGCAACATGTCGTAAGTATATATATTTGGGCTAGCCCAGATCAGGCCCACATTCTAAGCGGGCCAATTACGCCCAGTATGTTGAAACATGGCTTATTGCTTTTATTATTATTATTATTATTATTATTATTATTATTATTATTTTTATTATTTTTAAACTATGGTCCCAGTGGCTAGCTCGGTCAAATGAGGCAGGCCTTGGGCCGAGCACTCGAGTCCCGACCGTTCACAATTACGTGAGCTCGGCTGCGTTCAATCGAAACATGAGCAAATCTTTCATCTTCCATCGATTCGACTATAATTCTAGCTAGTTTCAAATAGATCAGGATCACCCGATGCCTAAAATGCTTGATTTCTAATCACAAAAACAACATTTGCAAATATCAAATTCTCGGAAAACATTTTTGTAACAATTATTTCTTCTGCAAAAATGGATTTATTATCTGCCTGAGAAACATATGGAGGGATGTAGAAGTTACAAACGATTCTTGAAGTATTTGTACAAAATAAAAAATTATGGATACTAGAATTCTGTTTTCTTTTTAATTTTTAAAAAAATGAAAAATTGAAAATCCTAAAAAAAATTAGTTTGTTTGTTTGGTTTCTTTGTTTGTTTGTTTTCTA
>BMAC01000833.1:48262-72564 GCA_014905375.1 Phtheirospermum japonicum | reverse complement strand
TCTTTATACACCATTTTCCTAAGTGAACCTATTCTCATAATTCAACAAAATAAAAGGAAGTTAAATAATCAAAGTTCTTTCACACTTTGGCATGATAGATTAGGTCACATTTCCGGAAATGATGTAGGGATGTTGCAATCAACGAGAACTTGGTTGTCTAAGCAGTTCTCCACGAAGGACTTGGGAGAAGCATCTTTTATCCTTGGGATAAAGATCTATCGTGATAGATCACAAAAGATGATCGGACTATCCTAATCCATGTACATAGACAAAGTGCTAAAACGGTTTAGCATGGAGGAATCCAAATGTGGATACCTCCCAATGAGCAGTGATCCACTTTCTAGGGCTATGTCTCCAAAGACACCTGAAGAAAGAGGAAAGATGGCTCGTGTACCTTATGCATTCGCAATTGGGAGCATTATGTATGCAATGCTATGTACTAGACCTGATGTCGCACATGCTGTGAGCGTCACAAGCAGATATCAGTCGAATCCAGGTTTTGAACACTGGAACGCCGTTAAGAAGGTCCTTAAGTACTTGAGAAGAACTAAGGATATATTCTTGATATACGGCAATGGAGAATTGAAACTAGAGGGATACACTGAATCTAGTTTTCAATCCGATGTAGATGACTCAAAGTCAATGTCTGGATATATATTCATCTTGAATGGAGGAGCAGTCAGTTGGAAAAGTTCCAAACAAGAGACGACTGCAGACTCTGTTACAGAGGCTGAATATATTGCTGCATCAGATGCAGCAAAAGAGGCTGTTTGGATGCGGAACTTTATCCAAGGGTTAGATGTAGTTCCGTCCGCTGTTGATCCAATAATAATTTATTGTGACAACAACGGGGCTATAGCGCAAGCAAAAGAACCGAGATCTCATCCAAGATCCAAACACATCTTGAGACGATACCACCTGGTGAGAGAGATCGTTAGTAGAGGCGACGTCGTTGTGGATCTAGTCGCTTCGGCAGAAAATGTAGTAGACCCTATAACTAAGCCTTTAGCACAAAAGGTATTCGACGGGCATCTTGAGAAGATGGGCCTAAGATACATGGGCAATTGGCACTGGGGCAAGTGGGAGATTGTTAGAGTAGAGTGCCCGACGTTCCAATTAGATTGGATTTCATTCTACTTGTATAATGATTTTATTGGAATTATATTAATAAAGACAACTTTCTTTATCTTATATTTTTGCTTTTTTGCACGTATGATAAAGTCCTTAAACCAATTTAAACTATGGGATATGGTTGCGCATATGATGGCAATCATGGAACATGTCTCTAATGTTTCGGTCTTAAACTTGTTCCAAGTCAATGTGCTTTTCGAGATAAGACATTGAATAGGCCGGTAAGACTTGCGCATATGATGCATGCTTGTAAGACAAGGATGTTACATTCCATTAACATCAGCGTTGTGACGCGAGTGCATATATGCGAGTGCTTGTTGGAGAACAAGTTCATTGAACATAACCCGATGAAAATTCTTAACTGGAAGATTTATCTGTCGAATAAGAATTTTCATATTGCAATAGTACATGATTAGTCCTTGACTTGAGGTACGATGGTAACCTTGTGCACATTGTACAATACTTAGATTTATCTTTTGATTGCTTGACAATCGTAAAAGGGGTATTTTGGGTATTGTATCGATGTGCATGGAGGTTTGTCTGTAGCCAACATAGAATTCGACACTTGTCTATGGATAAGAGCGTATCCTGTGAATTTTCATAGTTTGTGATTCAAAGACCTTGGCCAGGGCACGATGAATATTGATTCATAAATGAATTACTTAAACTTGAAATGAAATCACAGTTATTAAATCAATTGGGTTTCGACTTATAAATCCATGCCCAAGATTTAATCGGGAAACTAGTTGTCGAAAGGATCGTACATGTATGGACTTGCAATTGAAATAGGTTTACTCGCTATTTCACCTAACACTGGGTAATCATGCTACTTGCTAGATGGTGTCATGATTTGTAGGTTCTTGAAGTTAAAGAGTTAATTTCAAGAGAATTAATTAATTAGATTAATTAATGCAATAAGTTGTTATATATAAACTACGAAAGTTGTAAGCCTGCTGCTAGTGTTAGTCGTGAACGTAAAAGGGTCACACATAATTTTGGTTGTTGACATTTCAAGATTGATAACTCCAATAGTTGGAATAATTAATTAATTTAGATTAATTAAATGAGATTTTAATTTAATTCAATTGTTGGATTAAATATTTAATTATATATTTGATTATGTAATTAAATCTAATTTGATTAGAAATCTAAATTAAAGGAATATATTAAATTAGTCAATTGGATTGATTAATTTAAATTCATGGGATTAATTAATTAATTGAATTAATTAATTAGTTGGATTCTAAATCCAAGTCCATGTAATTTTCTAGTAGGCCCTAATTGTAGAAGCCCACTAGAATAATTGAAGACTTTAAAATAAAATTAATTTATATTATATATTTGTATATATATATATAATATATATATATATATAAGGTAATTGGGAACAAGTCATACTCTTTGTTTTAATAAGGGGACGGATGACTTGGGGAAGAATTCTTTTCTTAATTAATTAATTAACTAATTAAGATTAGACCTAATCTAATTAACCTAATTATAATATATATATATATATATATATGAAAGAAAAGAGGCAGCCGTCCTTCTTAACCTTTCAACAAGAACAAAACATAAAGTTTTCTTTTTTACTTTTGAAAAGGAAGGCAGCCGTGGTCTGCATCCATTAATTCAACAAAATCAAACCAAAAGGTTATATACCTTTTAAAAGAAAAAGAAAATTGTCGTCCCTGTTTTGTGAAAAGAGAGAGAAGAAATCTTGTTCTTTTTTTCATATTTTATTTTAAGACTTCAATTGTAGATGATAATTAATTGATAATTTCTCATCTACAATAATTAATTTTCAATCAATTGTTGATTGTTGGATTAATTGTTTATTCCTTTAATCAATTTGAAAATTGAGCGATTCTACTAGCGAAAAATTTTTCTGGTGTCGCAATCAAAAGGTGGACTCAATTAGAGGGGATACGCTTGGATCCCTACTGCGAGAAGTTTCGGTGTTAGCCACTTAGCTGAGAATTGATTCCCTCTCAATCGTCGCTTGAAGAAATTAATCGAGAGGTATTAATTTATTTATTTTATAAGAATCAAAATTTGTATTAGATACATAATAATGAAAAATGACGATCGGTAAAATCGTTAACGAAATCTACGGGGTTTAGTATATATATTTGATATATATTTGTTTTATTTAATTAAAAATTTTAAAATCCACTGCGTAGGCCCCGTACGATTATAGCGAACTCAACATACCAAGTATCAGATAACTGTAAATGTATATATTTTCAGTGATAAGTACACAGATATATCATCCTTAGGTACGATTTGTCTTGATTCTACCTTGTTTGAGTGACGTAATCTGGATGACCACTTGCTAGTTGATTATTACACTTAACTAAACCTGCCATCTTTTGATTCCTTATAGGAACTCTAGCAAAATACACCGGTGGCCAGGTGTATTATTATCCATGTTTCCAGGTTTCTAATAGTTATTTTCAGTAGGATCGACTCCATCCCAATTAAATCCAAGTGACGCTTTTGGTGAAGCTCCGGAGTGAGAAATATTATTCATTCAATCAGATACTTCAGTGGGTCATTTTCTGTGTATCCATTTTCATTTTTTTGGTTTAATAATTTTATTTGTTTTGTAAGTTTAAGAGGATCTTTTTTCTATAGAAAACATGTTGCTGTAATTTTAGGATCTTCCATCTCTTGACAATATGATTTGTGCACATCCAAAAATTGATACTAAATGCAAATGCCTATTTTGATTTTTGGGGGTTTTTTCTCAAATAAATTGAGAATGATTGATATACATTTTTTTAATGAAGAAAAAAAAAAGTATTTTTCAGATTGTTAGTTTCTTTTTAATGTGAATACGTGAATGTTGCTAATTCTTATTTGGGAAAATCCCACATCTTGCCTTAATATTATTAAATAATATACGTGATAGGATAGGATAAGACCAAAAGGTTAAAAAGGAAAAATTGCAATTTCATCATCACTTGTCCAAGAAAACAAACGCCTGGATAATTTATCATCAACCCATAAATACACAAATCAGCTTCACCAAACACAAGTTTAGCTCATCTCTATAGTATTGATCCGAAACCCAAGATATAATTATCATATCCCATCCACCGGACCAAACGAGTCCTTGAGGTTGAATTAAATCCAATTGGCATGGTCTAGCAAAATGCATTGTTTTTAATCAACGAATTGTCTTCAAAATTTGTGAGCCCTGTATATCATTTCTATATCTGTTTAAACTCTTAATTATTTGTTTGCTTGATTTTACATTTATTGTTTTTAATTTTTAACAAACTTAGTTATAAAATTCAAAATCAGCTTACGTTTGTTCTCTTTTTTTTTTCTTTTTCGAAATGCTTTTTTACTATTATGTGTGCACATTAATCACAAGCCTTCTGTTCAAGAATACGAGTTGAGGTCATACTCATCACTAAAATCAACCTCGTATGGTTGAGAGTATTCTTAAAAAGAATTTAAAAAACAAATAAATTGGTGTGAGAACGACATATTTCAGCGTTGATCGCAGGTACATGCTATGGAAGAAACACGATCATCAGTTCGCCAGCTATGCAACTGGAAAATCTGGAGAAGACAGCACCAATGAGTACAAAAGAAGGGGGATAACAGATATTTGGGTTAACAAAACCTTAAAAGTCGATTCTGACATGGATACAATATTTTTTGGCAGCAATTGGAACATTAAAGTAAATAATGCGAGAACAATCTTCATGTAACCTGAGACCACACAAGGAAATTTCAGGCTAGTGCAGTCACCCGTTTATAAGCAATGTAAAATTAATGCTTCATCCCTAAATGAAAACCCATATTTACAAAAGTCTCACTGGCAACAGAATTCAGAAGCCCTGATTGTTTGTTAAAGAATAATCTATAATACATCATCTTGTTGAGGATACAACGATCCGTCCTCAATTGGCAGTGAAGGTGGAGTTCCGGGAGGGATACAAGCTGCACCATTCTCACCAGCACATATACATAGCGCTTCGGCTTCTCTTAGGGTTGCATCAAGGTCAATATTACCACTCAGTTCATTGATAAATTTAAGTAGTGTGTCAAAATCCATTTGTTCTCCCATGATCTTACTACGATGTTTCTTCAGAACAGCGACACAAACATAAAGGTGCAGATGCTCACTCAGATAGTGAGTCCACAAAACTTCCCACAAGCGCATTGTCCTATCATATTCAAATTCCCTGCAAAACATGAGATGCTCATTAACAGAACAAACTCAAGTATCTAGGCAGCCGAGCTATGCTAATCATTGGAACAGATAAAAATTAGGTAAAGGACCACAGAAAAAGAAATGATTGCTCTTGCCTCTTAAACTGTATCAGAATCCAGCGGAAACAAAAGAAATAGTTCAAGCAATCATTCTGCTTAAAATAGTTGTGCAATGGGCTGTCCAGCAATTCGACCAGCTGCATAATATGAAAAGATGCTGATTAAATATGCTATAAACATCTGGCATTTTGTCTGCTAAAATTCCACTAGGAGCAAGATAGATTCACTAGCAATCCACAAAAAGCTAAGTGAAACTGGCAAGAAGAATACTAAATGGAAGACAAACTACTCAATTTCGGAAAGTATTGATATCACGGCGTACCCTCCAATTAGAAAATTTATATAGGAAAATCTAAATAATCATATAGTTGCCAAAAGATGAGTAGACAATAATATGTAACTAGGCTGCCAGTTCCCCCTTTAAAAGCTTCTAATGAATGGCTCATAACTTGATCACTAACACATAAAATTTTGAGTTCTCCGTTTGATTAATTAAGTTGCACAAAAACTCAAACTCCCACCATTCCAGAAAGGACGGTGTTTCTTCACTACTTCTCTTACGAAAGGAAAGTTAAATTTTGATCACTTTCATCCAAGATCACCCTTTATTTATTAAAATAAATATTAAGACAAGAAAAATTAAATAAGAAATTTTAATTTAAATAAAAATGCATGCAAAGAATTCGGCATTCCCAGGATAGATTGCTTTTCATAATATGACAAGGTAGAAAGAGATTCCAGTTTATATCTCAATATGCATAATGTAAGGGCACAGGCACTTAAACAACAAATAACACTCGACTTGGCAAAATATCCAACACAAATAAAAACAGAACACAATATCAGTGGGACAAACCATGGTGCATAAACTATGACTTTGCACACGGGAAAAAAAAAAAAAAAAAAACTTAGAATTTGTCAGCATTCCATTTGTTAAGTCGCTGTTTATCAAACAAGATTATGTTCATGGAACAATCTAATTCTATCCGATTTGTAAAGGAAACACACAGAGCGAGAAAAAAGAGAGATAGAGAGAGGGAAGGGGAAAGAGAGAAAACCTTTGCTAATGCAAAAAGTTGAGAATGCATCCCACTTTGGTCTCGATTGAAATTAGGTCCAAGACGCTCCATAAGGGAAACGAAGCACCAAAAGGATTTGGATTCATCTCTCATCACATACAAGATAGGGGACAGAAGATCACTCATACCCTGAAGGTCAAAAACCGATGGCACCCTTAAGTAGCAGAAAACAGGGGCAATTACAACTCGGTGAAAATAAAGTATACGAGACAATAGAAGTTGACTACCTGACAATACCCGAGATCAAAGTTGTAAAACGAGTATGTCAACAGTATGTCACGTAAGAGATACACATTAGGATTGTCATCCCCGTCATAGAATAACAGCGACCTGTCAGTCCTCACCTTGAAATGGAATGCATAAATGAAACTGGTTATTGAATAAAAATATTGCATATATGTAGATCAGAAAATGTGTCGATAAATCCAATTTTGAAAATGTGCCATAAAGCGTACCACATCCTTGTCAATTAGGCCTTTCCTCTCTCTAAACTTTGTAAATCTTTTCGCCTGCTCCACCGATATGCTCTGAGTAAACAATTAACGTTATATCTTCTAATCTAGGTCCACTAAATCAAGATGAAGTTTTCGTTGAACATATCATCTGATTTACCAGGTTGAAGTTTTGAATGTAATAAATTCTTTAAGGAATGAGAATGACTCTTTTCTTATTTCAGATATGATGCTTTCATGGCTTCTTCACTAGGATCCTGTCCCGTGGAACATTTTCCATCAATTAAATCTCTAACTTAAGCCTTTAAAACTAGGACATCTATAATGTGAACCCTGTAGAGTAACGAGTAAAATAAATCTACCATAAACCACTTGCCTATAAGATAAGAGGCCTGCTTATATTCCATTATCAAAGTTCTTCAGATTCAGGTGTAAATTGCCTTGATTAGGGATCCAATCTAAGGCCTCCAACAATTAAATCAACTTAATTAATATGGCTGAATATATCCAGTCATTGTTCCACATATCCAACCTCGAGTGAGCCCCACTGACCTCAAATTAATTGCATTGGCTTTAAAGAAGATGCTTTACAGATAATATTAAAGCTATGCTTTGGGTTTCAGCTCAAAAAAAGCAGTATACAGTATATTTGAGTTCAGTTCAACTACCAGCCTGCCATAAAACAATAAATAAGAAAACACGAATTAAAGATGTTATCCCTGGTCCCCAGAAGCCCACTAAAGGCTTAGTAGTTAGTCCTAATTCCTAAACTGTCAATGTTGGCAAACACCTCAAGTAAATAGGCCAAAACAATGAATGAAGACTATGCAATGACTATGCAAAAGACAAATGGATCCAGCACAAGAGGCATGAGATAGATAAGAAGAAAAAATAAAGTCAAAAACCAACATGGAAGGGCTCATTTCCTTGATCCCAGAGCATCCCAAAATGGCATTCAATGTGAATGTTTCTGCTATTTTCTATTATGTAAACAGCATGTGACTATAGTTCTAATATAAATACACAAAGAACCTGAAGCATGCTGAAAAGTTCTCATTTGGAAAAATACAAATGAAAAGGGCCATCTATACTTGAACTCCATTAGCAAAGTCTGACCAAAATTTCAAAGCAAATGTTAGAAATAAACTACGATCAATGACAAACCTGCCACTGCTTTTTTATAGTTTCATACTCTGACTTTTTTACTGAAATGAGGTATTCTCTCTCTGCATATGTTGAGTCGAATGTGTGGAATCCTAGTAAGAACGTCCAAATCTGTTAAAACATAAAAAGGGCAAAAAATGTCAAATCACAAATTCTACCAAGCATCAAAACGAGAATCTTCTTCCAATACACATACCTCCTTCCGCAGATCGTGCTCTACTCCCCCATAAAAGATTCTCTTTCTTAATGCTTTTGAATCCATTACTCGCCCTTCCACATCCAAAAAGGTAGTCCACTACAGGTAAAATTTCAATTCAGATGGAATATAAAATAAACGTTGTAAGCAATCAGTTTGACAGTAAATTAAGTCTATTGAACTCAAATACAGGCTGAGTGTCCAGGTAACTCATGGAAAGGAAGTATAACGAGTCAGCTAAGAAAAAAAATAATCCATGATGTAACTTCAACATAAGATGCCAGCACATAATTGAGAAATCAACACAGACAAGACAAATCACTCTTGTTTCATTAAGAATACTGGAGTAAATCATTACAGAATATTAACCATATTTCATGAAAGTTCAACAGTAAAGTTTACACGTAGCGTCAGCCAGTCAAACAAGCCGATGTATTCATGCATTTTGGGCAGAAAGGAGAAAAGGAGAGGAACAGGGCGACAAATAATAATTATAAATCATTAAAGTTGCATCACAAAACGTATGCTAATATGACCTCCAATTCAAGAACTCAACACCATACCTCTATAGGTAGTTCCCAGGAACAATCATTAAACACACATAATAGTATTAGTTTTGAACTGGAGTATGGCCCCCTCTTCCCCCAAGATCTGGGTTTTCAATCGTTTATTTTTTTAATATTTTACTAAAAAGGTGAGAATATACTGTTGTATGCATATACAAAACTATACACATTATCTTTCATTCCTTTATATTTACAATCTTTAATTTGTTCCAGTTTCCACCTCATTTCTTTACATCTTTTTGCCTATCTAACGAAATGAATAATCTCAATTGGCAAAGTCCCTCCTTATTTTCCACAAAGTAAAAAATACTTTTCTTCTCTGTTTTTGGAATACATCCTCTTGCCAACACTACAAAACAAAATGACTTCTGTCATTTTCTTTCTGTTTGGTTGTCTAAGATTCACACGCAAAAGAACAGCATCTTATTGTTTAAGACACCCACTCCTGAATCAAAGAATTTGTCCCAATAGTATGGAAGCTTATTGTATTTTCAGTTTCTCTTTTTTATAAGTTGGGAGGAGAGGTTGGAGAGGAGGGTATAAATCTCAAACTAAACTGAAAGGGGTTCGAACCCTTGATCACCACCCTTATAAAGGGTAAGCAATACCACTTGAGCTACAAGCTCGTGGTTGCATTCTAAGTTTCTTTACATAGTTAACAGTATCAAATTAGGTTATTCATTAACACACTTGTCTTTCACAAAGATCCACCTATTATCCACCCTTTATCAAGCCTTCATTTGGACAAAAACTTCTTTCAGCAAAACTGTGTAAATTTCAGTTTCTCCTATCTCGTCTTTTGGGAAAGATATGTACATGCTACCAGATTTGAAGAGCATATCATACTAGCTACAAAAGGTTGTTTTCCCTTGACATCTGTGAGCACCTTAACAAAGTTATGACTTACCAAGGGTTTTAACAAATGTTCATTAATTCACAAGAAACAGCCAACTTTGATGTACCAACTCATGGGTCTTCCCAAGAGTGGACTTGCACTTCCTGTAGATTCTCAGTTACCATCTTCGTCATGGATAGTTCTCTGGCGCTTCAGTCCACGTGACAGGTGATAGATCATTGTTTATAACATATGCCTCATACCATGATTCACAAACAGTGCGCATATCTAAAGGCGCACAGTCCCAAGTAATAGGAAAAGGGACAATACAGCTCACATCCACTATCTAAAATTTGTATTATTTGTTACAGATTTACATTGTAACCTCCTCTCGGTGAGCAAACTCAATTTCGATCTTAATTGTACATCTAAATTTCTTGCTAAATCTTGTGTTTTCCAAGTATTGGGTTCAAGATAGATCATTGGCAGTGCTGACCTCTGCTCTGGGCTATATCTCCTCAAACCTATTCACCCCCCTATAGGTTCCTAGTGTTGGTCTGTTAACAGCCTTGAGTCCATTAGTCAGTCCAATAAAGATAGTGAAATCTTGTTATAGCACTATCAATTAGGTCATCCTAATTTTTCCCTACTTAAAGCGTCTATTCCTATCTTTATTCATTAATAAAAATCCAAATATGTTTCAATGTGATGTTTGCCAGCTCTCTAAACACACTCACAGTACATATTCTCCAGTTCAATACAATCCTTCTCAACCTTTTTCACTCATTCATGGTGATATTTGGGGTCCAAACAAATACCAAACATTAATGGAGCACGTTGTTCTTATTGTCAGTAGATGATCATACACAAGTCACCTGGACTTTCCTCATGAAAGATAAGTCAGAAACCAGTGCAATTTTCAAAAATTTTCATGCTATGATAAAAACACAATTCCGTACAGATATACAATAACTCTGATAATGTCCGTGAGTTTTTAAATTCAAACCTTGGCCCTTACCTAAGTCATCACGGTATTATCCATCAAAGCTCTTGTATTGACACCCCACAACAGAATAGGGTGGCTGAACGGACAAAATCGTATATCTTAGAAGTTGTCCGTTCTCTTTTGTTTCAAACCAATGTTCCTACGAGGTTTTGGGGTGAACTATTTGATAAACAGGATGCCATCTTGAGTAATCAACTTTCAAACTCCATTAAAAGCCCTCCTCACTGTATATCCGCGGTCTCATCTTGTGTCTTCCCTTTCTATGAAGACCTTTGGTTGTACTGCATTTGTTCACATCTATCCATACAATAGAGGTAAACTTGATGAACGAGTACTCAAATGTATCTTCATCGGGTATGCCTCTAACAAGAAGGGTTACAAAATATTTTTCACCTACAAACAAGAAATTCTATACTAGCATGGACGTCACCTTTTTTTGAAAATCGTCCGTTCTTTTCTAATTTTGGGATTCATGGAGAGAACCATACACTCGAATCACAAAATTGGGATTGGTCTTCTATTATTGACACAAGTTTAGGTTGATTCACTCTACCTTCTCAATTAAAATTCCCATCATCGCTTGGTTCACCTGTGTATAATCAGTATCCATCATCACCCTCCAATCCTCCACCTCAGTCTCTATCACCTTCCAATAGTTCAGGTCAGTCTCGACCTTCAAATAGTCGACCTAGTCATCTCTCTCTTCCAGATAACTCCATTAAATTCTACACGAGGAGAGAATGTCCTGAATAGACCAAGCATAACCAAGATTTGATTCCGAATCCCATGCCACTTGAAACGACACAGGCTGAAGCAACATCTGGTCCACGTACAAATATTGAGAATTGCGTGCCTCTCGATGATCAAAGTCCGGATTCAGATATGCCCGTTGTCCTTCGGAAAGGTACCAGGTCTTATGGACTATATCCAATTCAAATCATGTGTCGTATGCTAATCTATCACAGAGGTTCAGGGCGTTTGTATCTACCATAGACAAGATTCAAATTCCTAAAAATGTTTATGAAGCTCTAAGAACTCCTGCATGCCGTACTGTTGTCCTTGAAGAATATCGAGCTCTTGAGAAAAATTGAACATGGACTCAGGCGCCACTTCCACCTGAAAAGAAAGTTGTTGGATGTAAATGGATTTTTTATAAAACAGAATGCTGATGGGAGTGCTGACTGGTTCGAGGCACATCTAGTAGCAAAGGAATTCAGTCTTGTGGGATCGATTATCAGGAAACCTTTGCTTCAGGCCAAATTCAATACAGTACGCTTTCCCTTATTAACTGCCGTGAATCAAGATTGGCCACTGTTCCAACTAGATGTGAATAATGCATTTTTTGAATGGAGATCTAATTGAAGAAGTATACATGGAAATCCCACCAGGTTTTGATAGTGATCAAACAAAAGGTACAGTGTGCAAACTATAGAAGTCCTTCTATGGGCTCAAACAGTCACCGCGAGCATGGTTCGAACAATTCTCTAAGGTTTTGAAGCTAGGTGGCTATTATCAGTCACAAGCTGACCACACTCTGTTTGTTAAGCATGTAATGGGACGTTAGCTATCCTAATTGTCTATGATGATGCTATAGTAATCACAGGAAATCACGACGAAGAAATACGAACTTAAAGATGTTCTATCAAAGGAATTTGAGATAAAGGATTTAGTACTCCTAAGATACTTCCTTGGCATGGAAGTTGCCAGATCAAGTCGAGGGATTTCAATCTTTCAGCGCAAGTATGTGTTGTATCTGCTTCAAGAAACTGGCATGAGCGGCTGCCGTTCAATAGAGACCCCCATGGATCGGAATGTGAAACTAAAGCCAAGAACTGGGAATGAGGAGAAGGCTGTGGATAGGGAGCAATATCGACTAGTAGGCAAACTGATCTACCTCACTCATACTCGATCCGACATCAGTTCTGCTGTTAGCCGTGTCAGTCAATTCCTAACTAACCCATCGGTGCATCATATGAACGCAGTGCACCACATCCTTAGGTACCTAAAGGGTGATCCAGGAAAAGGATTGTCATTCAAAAAGACAATCAACCGATCATTGGAAATCTATACAGACGCGGACTGAGCAGGTTCCCAAATCGATCGAAAATCCACGTCAGGTTATTGCTCTTTTGTGTGGGGAAACCTTATCACGTGGAGAAGTAAGAAACAGTCAGTAATCGCGCGTAGCAGTGCTGAGGCAGAACTTCAAGCCTTAGTTCAAGGTCATTGCGATGGGATTTGGTTAAAATGTCCACTAAATGAACTAAGAATCCACTGTACCGGACCTAATGCAAATGATGTGTGATAATCAGTCAGCCTTGGCAATGTCAAAAAATCTTGTTCATCATGACCGATCAAAACATATTGAAATTTATTGGCATTTCCTCCACGAAAAAAAAATCAAAGGCAACATCGCAGCACTCAGTTATGTTCCGCCCGTCGACAAATAGCCGACATTCTCACTAAAGCTTCAGACCGAACTTCATTACTTAGTTCGAGTCTTGGTTTAATGAGTACATATCGTCTAGTTTGAGGGAGAGTATGGAAAGTCAAACTAACCGATTATGCCATATCTCAGAAAATATTCTTCGTAATCTTTTGAATTTAATTAAGGGTATTTATGATTCTGTTGAATCAATAATTTAGGTAAGTAGCTAGACATTTAAATGTACAAGTATTTCTCTTTTTGATCAATAAATTCTCCCAAAAACTACAGAGACCGAACTTAGATCACTAGCTCATGGTATTTGTGAAGTTTTGTGGCTCGAGAATTTATTGAAGGAAACTGGCAAACCTCCAAAATCTCCTTTAAAGATTTATTGTAACAACATTGTAGCAATCAATGTCTCACCTGATCCAATTCATCAGGATCAACCAACACTTTATAAAATAAAAGAAAAAAAAAAAGAAGATTGCACTATCTGCATAACATGCGTTCCTTCTAACGAACAAATGGCTAACATCTTTATCAAGTGCCTTTCAACATATTTGTTTGAGAAGTGTGTAAGCTAATTGAACATGCACAATTTGTATAGTCTAGATTGAGGGTAAGTGACAAAATCATAACTGTATATAGAAGATGTCAAAAGATATTACGGCTATAAATAGAAGATATCAAAAGATATTAGGGTTATAAATGGAAGATATCAAAAGATATCAGGACTGTAAATAAAAGATATCAAAAGGTCAGAAACTTTAACAAAATATCCCCACATTATAGGAGTAGTAGGGATTTAGTTACTGTATTTAGCTTTTGCTCTCTTACTTTACTGATATATAAAAGGGTGTATAGACCTAGTGTAAAAATTAAGTGTTCTGACTCATTTTCTTCTTCATATTTGTGGCATAGTGCGCAAAAGTCTCTCCATCCTCCAGATTTACTGAGGTTCATTAAAAAGTTTCTTGATGGTAAAATACAAACTGATAATGTACCAGCAAATGGTGGCCAATTTAATATGCATTCCCTTGCCCCAATAAAAGGAAAATGGTAAAAGTTATGATGCAAGCAAGAAAACTAACACTTCAGGTGTTAAATTCACCAATCCCGAACAAAAAATTCATGTGCTAGCCACTAAATTAACATTTACTTCATTTTCCCATCAATATACTCTAGCGTGTGAAATCAGCTTTCTGATACGTCAACTGAGAAATATCTTACATGACGTATTAATTAATGTAGCCCTCATAAGTAACTACTTTGTTCCATTACCATCTACCACCAATTTAAGTAGTGTCACAACTCTTCAAAATTATCAAATCAAAAATAACCAAAAAAAGAGGGAAGAGTATAGAGTAGCAGCATACAACCTATTCAATATCGACTTCACACACACACACACACACACACACATATATATATATATCCTCATCAGTCGGGACAAAAAGCTTACCTCTTCCTTCCCCAGTGGTGGCTGGCGTGGTTTTCCCCAGACTAGAGATAATTTATCAAACTGGCAAGGGAGATGAAATGTCATTATAACTTAACACACACAATCCATGAATAAGTTACATTCATCTGACATAAGGAAAAGTATTCAATAGTATTAAAAATGATAAGCATATGAAACTTATATTTTTAATGATTAGAATAGGGAAGATATAAAATAACAATAGCTATATAACTAAAATAGATAAGTGAGACTTAATGCATTTTCAAGTTTTCAATTTAAAAGGTATATGACACTCCTCAAAGAGATACCCCATTAGGCAATGTAATAAAGTACAAAGTACAGCCTGAAACTATCGAGATGATAAATTAGCTTCTAAAAGAAATTTCGGAGTCAAATACTATTTTAGATAGATATTTAAATTGCCTTCAATGACTTCACAATTAAAAGGCTTGTTTTACAAGCAAGCACACGTTATATTTAATGCCCCCACCCCCACCCCCAAGTTCCAGATTCTGAAACAGTCAACAATCACAAAACACCAAACACAGGAGTTTTAAAATTACTCCTTGTTCCCAGTCTCTTGTCAAGAGACAATAGTCAAGTCACAGAAATGTGTCTGAAGGAACAAAATATTACCTCTACTGGATCAGATGGGACCGAAACCTCATCAGGAACTTTAGGAGAATCATTTGATGCGGTGACGTGGTGATACACTGGTGAAAACTGACCGGGCTTCCTCTCATCATTAGGAGTAGAGGCATCAAGATGGGTTTCCCGGAAAAGTTGGGAAGTTGTTTCACGAGCGAATCTGGTGACAAGTGAAAATTTCTCCAATACTTGAATTGAAAGATCCCGAGCAGGATCATGAAGTTTTTGCCTCTGCCTGCCATATTGCTGAAGATTACCAGAGTTTTTATTATCTGGCCCACCCCTTTCTAGTTCAGCACTAGAGAACGATTCATTAGCTCCAACAGTAGGAGAATGAACATTTGCTACAGGAACAGCCATAGGAAGCTCCAAGGAAGACAGAGTTCTCTGTATAAGGTAAAGGATAGCCGTTATTTACAGTAGATAGGCCTGTTCAAAGGAAACTACATAAACAATCAGCCAAAGTTAACAAGGCAAATTTTGATAGGAAAATTCCATTAATGTGAGTTCCATCCCAATAAATAATTAATTTTAGTATGCAAATTGAAGTAACTAAATATTCTGCAAGAACCTGGAGAGGATTTTGAAAATCGTTCACAAGAAATATATTGGAGTCTTCTGCTGACCTGGAAATATGAAATCAGGTTACAATATAGAGAAGTCAATAAACTGAAATAAAACTGCTCTCGCATTCAGTAGGCTGTTAACCACAACTATGAAAGAAATTTACTTTTTCTTCACAATAAGGCTAGCCAACTTATCGCATCAACAACACCAAAGTATGTGTGTGCGTGCGTGCATCACTATATTGTTATTATATATCCTTATTTATCTTTCCTATTTGTATGTTTATTTTTTGTATAATTGGTTTATTAGGCTGTACTTTGTTAAATTTATTTTTGTTTTGCATTTATTTACATTAAATTTGAAATGAATATGTTACGTAGTTAATTTTTAGTAAGCCGGTTTGACCTGAACGGTCCGACTGATGGCATGAACGTTTTACTCACCAGTTTGGTATTTAAAACATTGCGAATATATAAGCAGAGTTTTAACAACCTCAACTTCTATCATAATCACACTAAACAAAAAAAAATTATCAGTAAACAATCAGCTAATAATTACCTTAATATCTTATTCTAAAAAGCAAAATAAACCTATTTTCAACTGAGTCATCCTATTCCCATAAAGAAACTTGATTCATTGTTGATACTTTTAGGATCATATGGGGGGGCATTTATTTCTTTTAGAATCCTGCATGTCTTATGGAAAAAAATTTAGAAGGAGGAGCTATTGTCCAGAGGAAGTCCACAGACAGCAAGAACATTGTTATGAATGCATACGAAAGACTTTTGAAGATTTAACTTAAAAAGGATTAATGTAAATATCCACATATAGAATCTGACACTTAAAGCCTCTTCAGTTACAACTAAGGTTGATAATAATAATAATGAATGAATGAAAGTTCATACAATTATGTCCCTACTAAGTCAAATTTGTATACTATAGAAAGGACATTTGGATACTTCTTCATAGTTTATAGAAATCAAAGGAAAAAAATGACAACACCCAACAAGGGAGTGATGAGTTAAACTACTTGTGGTGGCAGTAACTCGAATGTAAAGCAACTTGCCTGCTTTAAGACAGAAAAAGAAGCAATAAGTTTAGTTTAGTACATAAAAGAAGCTTTACACACAAAGAAGACTTGCACTTGGAAAATGCGTACCTTACAAGAAAAACGTGTTGCTTGATAGTGGCAATAAATTCCCGCATTCCTCCATTATAAAAATAGAGTGGAGGGAAAGCTAGTCCTGAAAATGGGACAGCACGTACATAAAAGTTAATAGAAATTACACAATTGGAAAAGAAACTGCAAGAAAATCAAGAGAACAATACAGGTAACCCACAATATTCCAAAAAGAAATAGTAAAGATAATTTTTTAATGTGTTGGCAGTGTTGCATATAATGTGCATGAGATACATGGATACAACTTTGACGAAGAGACCCAATAACTGCTAAAGATTATGAGATGATTAGAAAATTATATCCTAAACTGGGGTTATATTTGAATTTACTCAAACTCCCATGCTCATTTTTCTATTAGAATTAAGAAGCACTGTGCAAAAGAAAAGGTTGTTAGCTTAAGTATCTTGCATGTCTTAGGGAAAACTTTTTAGAAGGAAGAGCTATTGTTCAGAGAAAGAGGAAGTCAAAAGACAGCAAGCACATAGTTAGGAAGGCAAACTAAGACTTTTGAAAAGGAAAAGAGAGACTATTGGCATGGAGCAGGGTGGGGAGAAGAACTACTGCAATAAAGTAAAAAGAAAAGGAAAAATGAGAGAATGTCTGAATTTCAAGGACTATAGCCAGAAAAATAAATAAAAATGATAATATTATTCGCAGCTTCCGGTTTCCGGCTTCTATAGATTATTAAACAACCAAAAAATCAAAACATAGTGAATTAGATTATGATGGTCTCCATTAAAAATAATGGTGGAAGATCAAAATTAACTTTACAACAGTGATACTCATGTCATGTATTGTCTGTTGGGTTAAGTTGCCTTTCAGTTTTCCTGGTTTTTCAATAGTTGTGGGCAGAATGGAGAGGAGGAGATAATAAGAACTAAATAGTACAAGGTTGAACCCTGGTGAACACCCTTTAAGTGGTACCACTTGAGCTACATGGTCTTTCAGTTTTTCAAGTTACATAAGATTATACGTGTATGCTTTTGTTGTGCAATAGAAATTTTGATTTTTGGGAGGGTCAAGCAAGTTTATACTATGTAATGACTAGTGAATGATATAGTAAACACTTAGTTTGTTAGTGTGTTTCAGATATGAAGTTCGAATATGTGGTTTCATGGAGTTGTGAGTTTTGAGACCAGTGGTAACAATTGGTTCCTAAGAGCATCTCCAATGCATCTAATGGATTGTGGCTGAAAATAGATGGATTTCTAAGTTACATAAAATGAATAGACGGTGTAATCCAAAAATTACTCTTCAACGGGTTCCTTCTAAAATTTAATAATATGTTAACTATTAAGCAATAATCTTACTTAAATTAAATAATAAAATAACTAACCTACTTGTAAGCAAAATTAAAATAATTTAAAAGTAAAAAAATTGATGAGTCATCGAGGCTCACATAATGTATACGTGTAGAAGAAGTTCCCCACATCTATGTTATTGGGTGCCACGTCATCCTAACATGGTGCTTCACATTGTGCATTGGAGAAGTATTTTTACTAGAGATTATCTTTTTACTGACTTGGAACAATTTTTTTCCCAGTCCATATTATAGAGATGCTCTAAATAGACAAAGGCAACCAAGATGATGAATTAGGGTTGATTGTTAAAACTCCCCACTCCCCCCAAAAAACAAAAAGAAAACCCCTAAGAAACGGAACATATAAGATTGATTACACATATAACAAATATGTAAACTCTATCTAAGCTAAAAAAACCAAATAAGGGTGCTCAGAAATCAAAAGATATTATGTAAAGGAAAACAGGCAAGAATAACATAACATTTAATGATTAACAAAGGTCAGAAAAGCAACATAAAAGCAGAAATGAGCAGACCAAATAACCGAACTGCAGAAAAACAATGTCAGATGCAAAGCAAAACACGGTAAATGATTGAGAAATTAGATTGCTTCCAACCGTAGCGAAACCCATATCATGCCTTCTATATCTCCTGATAATACTAAAAATTCCTCTTCGGCTACTGTGGGGAACCTGTACCAAATATCTATGGGCATGTTTGGCCTAGAGTTGGAAATACTGGATTCAGATTCTGAATACAGAATACCCATTTGTTCTAAGACTCAAAATCAAATACCCAACCAACAATCTCGGATACCTACCCTATGCTATAGTAACCCCTTCAAACTTTCCCACTTTATTTTATTAATATATCTCGCTTTCCTCTATACCTCTTTCCACTTTAATTACAAGTAAATATAATATAATAATACAATTATATACATTTTCAAATATGATTTGACATCTACAGTAATAAGTAAGGATTTTAAATCTTACAACAAACAAGGATTTTTTCTATTCACATAATTCTGAATACCCAAAGATTCTAAATACCAGGATTCAAAATCCCAACGAATGCTAGTCCAAACAGGTGCATATGATTTGACAAAATATATACATGATTTCCTCCACTGAATTAGGAAACCAAGATCAACAGATATCCTAAACTCAAGAAAGAAAAATTATTCTAATATCTTGTTTTAGATCAATTCTATAATCATGGAGGCTAGGTTCAGATTGTCTACAGTTACACGTCATAAAAGAACATTATACTATTTCTTTCGGTCATAACTCCTCTGCAGTATCCACACAACTCAACAAAATTCACCTTCAGCTGTATAAAAATTATGTCATGAAAATTTTAACTGTTGCAATTGGTCGCACAGTGGAATATATTGAAATCGAGGATATCAGGGAAATCACAAGCTATGATATGATTACCTGATGACATAACTATAATAATATATTGCCAGCCCAGTGTTGGAGTATGCCTACGTATGGATCGAATATCAGAAAATGGCACGGCTCTTATAGTATAAAGATTCTTATCTGCACCAAAGCAGTGGAAACATAAGCAATTAGTTTATATATGTGGGGAAAGAATTACCTAGCATCAAATTTATTAAAAAAAAAAAACGAGACTTAACCTTTCTCAGATAACCTAGCATTTGAACTCTGGCCTTTGTAAGGGATCCACGACTACATTGAAAAAAATGTCAATTGGAAGCTGTGATTTAGATTACTAGTTATGCAAAAATGCATGTTACATTTCATCTTGCAGGAGCTTCTCATGTACCTCCTGAGTAGGATTTAATAACCTAATATCATTATGTAATGGACAAATGCAATCATCACACCTTCCCACCTTCGATTAGATTAGGAAGGGTATTCAGTAAATAATTTTACAGATAAAGCCAAGGTTAAAAAAAATTGATAGATGATTTTATAAGAGAAAATTTACAGCATCTAACCTAGCTGTAACAAAGGCTTTTGCCTTTCACTCCTCATATCAACAAATTTCTTAAAAGTCAAAAACAGCAATAATGATCGTGAAACTTATGGCATGAGTACAATTTTAAGCTAAAAACTCTTCCGAATAACAAAAGTAATTTATTCTGGAATGGTCTCACAAGGAATTCATGAATGTAAAATCAAAAACCACAAAATTTCTTATCTTCTGCAAACAAAAGGAAAAGGGCAGTACCATGAAAAGAGAATTCCCTTGTTTAATCAACTTCAACCGACCACTAATTCTCTCGGAAGCATACTGACTGGGATGAATTGTCACGTTGTCCTTCGTATACACAATCTCTGTGCCCTCCGGCTCGTTCGATGAGATCCTTTTACGGCTGTCACTTCGTATTATGCTCGCAGAGCCCTGCCATATTATTGAATTGCACTCACACACAGTGAAACACAAAATAAAAACAATAATCAACGATTATTGAGCAACTGCAGTTGATCAAAATGTCCGTGTGAAATAGATCACCTGTTGAATCGATGCAGCATAATCGGCATCATCCGACAGATCGTGGAGTTCTGGTTCGTTCATCGTTATCGCTGTGTGAATACGAGCCTGTGAGAGACTTTATGGAGAAAGAAAATAAATTATTTTAAGGGATCCATCATCGGTGTGAACCTTGTCCAATACCAATGGTATCAATCCTCGTCCAATAGTATCGATCAAACGGTGGTTTTGGGGCGGAGTTAATCTTGATTACTTCCTCGGGTGATCTATATGCATTTTAAAAGTACAAGATAATTTTTGGTATTTTTTATTATTTTAAAAAATTAAATGTTATTTTATTACTTTTACTTTTACATTTATTATTTTACATTTTAAATTATTTTAAATAAAAAAATATTATAATCATTTGATACCTATAATTATAACACGATTATCTTTCTTAATTTTCATGAAATGGAGGGAATAGTAAAGTACACATGGTTGCATAATTACTTAATCTATTTATTTATATAATAAGTTATTGGTATAGATTTAAAAATTTGAGAACCTTATAAGAATAATTTGAGACATATCAAAAATTAAAAATACACAATATAATATAAAATAAATATCTAATAAAGATAATTTAATGAGAGAGTATATCATGGACCCAGGTGCACCCTATAATTTAATTTATCATCGTATATAACTAACATATATCATTACACATAACTGGTACATATCATCACAAATAACTGAAATTCTAAATCTGAGATTTATAATATTAAAATTAAAAAAATAAACCTAAAACAAAAAATTAAAATCTAAAAATAAAAAATTAATCTCTAAAATGAAAAGCTTATTAACTCAAAATCCTAAATTTCTATCATATACCATCACATATAGCTGACACATATCATCACATATAACTAACACATATCATCACATATAACTGGTAGAATGATAGATTTTTGTCGGGACCCTAAAATGAAAAATTAAATTAAAAAGAAAAAGAAACTAAACCTCAAAATGAAATATTAAACCTTAAAAATGGAAAACTAAACCCTAAAATATAAAAGTAAACCCTAAATTCTAAATTTTTGTCACATATCATCACGTATAAATATCATATATCATCACGTATAACTGTCATATTTCATCACATATAACTATCATATATCATCACATAATACAAGAGCACCTAGCAAGGTGCACCCAGGTGCACCTAATAAATTGCCTAATTTAATCACGTAAATAACTTTCTAATATTAAATAAAAATCACATTAGTATTTTCTTGTTTGATGTTGATGACAAAATAAATTTTCTTGTTAGTTAGTCTCAATGATCTCTTGGTTTGCTAATAGTCTCATTATCATCGCATGAAATTACGTTGATATCATCTTCATTGTTATTCTTGTTATTTGATTTCAATGATTTCTCTATATTCTTATTTTATAAGATTGCTGATGAATTTAGTGTCATTGTTGAAATTATATTGAGATTATCTTTCTTGTTCTTCTTAATTTGTGAGTCTCTTACTTTTGTTTTCATTCTGTTTTGAAATGTAAAATGCTTCATATTAAAACTATTTGATTTTATTGATGTAGTTAGTGTTTTTTGTTTGATCTCATCTTTTATATTAGATTGTACTCAATCCTTATAGTATTTGGACTCATGTTTTCCCTAAACACAGTTGCATAATCAATTTGAAATAATATACACAAATTTAATTTATATAAAAGTGAATAATATATTATGAGGATTAGATTTTTTTTTTATTTTTTTGCTTTATAATTAGTTTTATAATGGAGAAAATGAAAAATCTCTCTCAAACTCGTCCCCAAGTGATTCGAACCAAGGACCTAAGTGCATACTCATACCACTTTAATTAACCCTCTTTGTCACATTATTAGAATTTACCTCATCAAGTTAATAAGCTAATCGACAAATTAGGAGAATTGGTAAAAAAAAAACTAAGTTAATTAATACTACAATCTCATTAACTTTAACTATTTATTACTTTTAAGTGAACTATAACAATTCAAAATAGATACTCATCAAGTAATAAACTATTATAAGGTGAAATATCAACTATTTGTACTACTGTTTTGTTGTTTTTCGTGGTTTTGAAAATTAAAGGTTCTATTGGCTTGGTATTATCGGAAATCGATTCAATTGAAGGATTTAATGTGTTTGTAGCTTTGAAAAGTAAAGGGAAAATGAAAATAAAATAAAAATAAAGCAATTAACCTATCTAAACTAAACTAGAAATTGAAATTACATGTTGGTCGGATGCCTCAATATGAAATGCAAAGCAATAATGGAAATAAGCAAGAAAATGCAATGCTTCACCAAGTACAAGCATGCAAGCACAATGTACAACTATGCATAAAAACTCAAATAATAAAAATTAGCACAAATTGAAAGCATAGATACAAAGAGCAAGAAAAGTTGACGTGAAAGTTTAAAACTTTATGAAAATAACAAGCAACAAAGAGTAGATCTAAGATTCAACCTAAAACTATGCATGAAAATAAGATTCAAGATAAAGCATAGGAAAAACTCAAAATAAAAACGATCAAGGACTCGATCTATGATCTCGATGTGTCACTGACCTAGATTCCATGGACGATTCACAAGATCAAGCAAGAAATCAAAGAGCTAAAGCAAAAGGCATAAAATTGAAGAACATGCGTGAAATTGAAGAACAGAGCATAAAATAAAGGAAAACTTATTTGAATTAAAAGAGAAGAGTACAAACTTGAATTAAATTGCATCAAGTAAAAAATTCAAGGGAGTACTTGGATTCATCTTGAGCTTACAAACCCAATGAATTGCTTGAAAATAAATCTAGAGAGAGAAAATAAATACCAAACCCAAACTTGGGTTGGGAGTAGGTGTCTTTACAAATGAGAATAAGGTTCTATTTATAATAGGTTTAATTGGGTTTAAATGGGCCAAATTAGCCAAAAAGGCTTGAAATTCCCGTGTTTGACCAAGTTTGACCCAAAAATAGGCTCCCTAACCACTTGGCTAGCTCTTTTGGCTTGGTCTGGGCGAGCCTGGGCTAGGTGGGGGGGCGCTGGCTGGAGATGGCACGGAGTTGGCAGGGAGATAGCTGCACTGTGCGCTGACTGGAGATGGCACGGAGTTGGCAGGGAGATGGCTGCACTGGGCGCAGCCATGGCAGGGAGATAGCCAGGAGATGGCTGAGGCTTGGCAGCTGGGCGCTGCCTAGGCAGGGAGATGGCTAGGAGATGGCTGAGGCTTGGTAGCTGGGCGCTGCCCTGGCAGGGAGATGGCCAGAAGATGGCCATCATTCCAGAATGTTTTTCCCTTTGGAGCTCCTTCTTGGCACAACTTTGGCAAGCCCTTGGCAAGGAGATGGCTTGATTTTTGGCCTCTATACCTTAGCTTGAATTCAAGTCATTAAACCACCTATTAAATGAGAATTTTCAGTATAAAAACCCAAGAATTTCACCAAGCTTAAATCAATTAAAACCATTTAACACAATTAAACATAAAAATCAAAAGAAGAACACAAAAACCCTAAAA
>BMAC01000833.1:0-39534 GCA_014905375.1 Phtheirospermum japonicum | reverse complement strand
ATTTGTTATGAATGGTTTGAGAACATGATTGATGATGTTTTGTTGATCACTAGTTAGAGTATTGGTTGATTAGTAGTTTTGCTATCGTGTGTTGGGTATCGATATTGGTTGAACAATTGTTTTGGATTGATTGTCAAGTTGTGATTAATTTAGTTACTCTCTTGAAGTATCTTAAGTACTTGAATTATTTCAGAATTTGTTTGATATTTGAAATGATTTAGTATGCTGCATAGCAATAGAATTGTTAGTTAATTCCGATTCCCATTCCTCGAGAGGTCGACCCGAGTTAATTCATCAGTCTACAAGTGACCCCGTTATCTTGCGGGCGAAATAAAACCCTTTCAAAATGTAGACGCGTATTTGTTAACAGGAATTTAATTTTGAAAGGAATACCAAAAGTTTGGCTCACAAGGTTGAAATCGAAAAACAACACACTATACAAGAAAGTCACATGAAATAAAAAACTCAAGAAAATATGTACACGAATCTCAACAAAATATTCTTTTTTTTTTTTTCATTTTTCAAATGTTTTTGGATTTTTGAATGTTTTTTTGGATTTTTCAATAAAAGAAAGAAAGAAAGAAGAAAGAAAGAAAGAAGGAAATGGAAAGAACTTGGGTTGCCTCCCAAGAAGTGCTTTGTTTTACGTTATTAGCTCGATGTACTCCCTTGTCGATCAAGGTGGGAAGATCCATCAATACAATCTCCTCCTTGTCGGGAGGATCCACTCTTTGGAATATTCTTGGCGCATTACATAGCTCAAATAAGATCCACCAAAAGCAAACGTTCCAAGCGAGCAATTGAAGCTTCATCTCGGCTAGGTCCTCGGGTGGAATGGTGGTTTTGAAGTGCCCCGACGACTCATCCAAGAAACGATAGGAGTAATGGCCGGCTAACTTTTCAACCTTTGATCGATAAACGAGGGAGGGAAACGATCTTTCTTTTGAGCCACTCAAACTTCTTAAAATCGATCAATCTCCTCCAATCCGTTGTAGCCCTCGTGGCCAACAACCCTCTTTCTTCGTCCTCAAATCCAAATCAAACTTCTTCAAAAGCATCATATCAAAAGACGAGTTTAGAGATTACTAATCGTTGAACTAGATTCAACGAGTGATGATGACGATCCATAAATTACTCCGAATTAAAAGGCGTAGAGTCCTCGGGCTTGTTACGAACCCAGCACCTTAGCCACAAATGAGAATTGCTGCAAATCGAACCTTGATACGGCGTCGCACAAATTTATCTAGAGGTATGAGAGATGTGTCAAATCTCTCAACCTTTGAGTGTTCTTTGTGTATCTAACCCTCTCTTCCAGCCTCCAGGACTGAATATTACGAACCCTAGCCGCCTCTGCCATTTTAAACATGTTTTTAGCCGTTTCATAATTGAAAATTCCTAGAAATCTTCATTCGTAACGCTCTTGTCCGATCGGTCATACGCCTTGTCCGATCGGACGAAAGCTTCTGTACCCGGGTCCGCTCGGTGCACCAGCTTTCCGGTCGGTGTGCATGTCAATAGTTGCACCGATCGGTATACATGAGCTGTTCGATCGTTGTGCATCCTTTTGGGCTACTTGTGAGTGTCTCTCCTTTAATCTTCGTGCTTTGAATCCACCGGACACTCTAGCTGTATGAGAAAATCACATAATTATTCTCGTTTGGACCAATTATTGATCAATAAGTGGGAAAATTAAGTAAAGAGACGAAAAACGCAAAATGATGCAATTCAACTCATTCTTAACCCGAAAAAGAAAATAAAAAGACTAAAATAGGACTCAAATATGTACAGATTTGTAACAAAAACGTACGAATCAACCACCCCATGCTTAATTGGTTTGTTCGTCCTCGAACAAACAAAAGAATCAAAATCAAGAGAAGTGACAAAGGTAAGAGCTTAGAGTCATGTTGTGCATATAGTTTATTTTTGCAATTATAAACACTTTTGTCAAAAACCAGGAAGCTAACTCATATTACTGTTTCACCTTGAAATCTAAAGAATGCGTCCTCTCAAAAGGGAAATATATAATGGTGCACTCATTTGCTCGTGTTTTCCAAAGGGTAGGTGTATACGCTCGGATTAACATAATCATGCATTCAATGACTCGTGAAAATTAAAGACTCATTCATCGCATAAGTGAGCACATTCGATCAAGAATCGGATTAGGACTTTTAATGGTTGTAGTGTAGGCTGTTTGGTAAGGTATTTCATATATAAAGATGTGTGGCTAACTTGCGAACAAACGCAATCAATAACTCACCCAAACTAAAATTTTAAGAATAGAGCATAATTTTGCTCCTCATTCTCCCCAAACAACCATATACCATTATCTTAAGCCTTTTATAGCTAAGGCTATTTCTAACCCTAAAACCCGAATATTTGCCTTTTTTTTAACATCTAGATACTCTTATGAACTTAAGCACCCTTAATTTCCATTTTTTTTATATATTTTTTCTTTTACTTTCTCTTTTTTTTTAATAGTATCCCACTAATTTCCACCCTGCAATCCTCATATCTCAATAAACCAATGATCAATAAACTCTCATCTCACAAACTTAAATGAAATAAGAGCTACAATTAAGCTCGTGGCTAACAAAGAGACGGAATAAAGGCTCAAGGGGGCTCATTAGGGATTTTTAGTGGTTTTTATTTATGAATAAGGTGGAAAACAGGTTTTATATGTGCCCATCGTCATTTCCAACACCAAATGTACACATGCAACTTAGAGTCTCATCAAAACACTTATCGAATCAAAACATGAAATGTTGATAAACACACAAGGCTTCTTACAAGGTTTAATTCAAACTTTTGAAAATGAGGTGATTTAGCTTTAAGAGGTTTGCAAAATTGGTAATGACAACGTGTTGTTTTAAATACATATAAGTAGTTTTTGAAAACTTTGCACTTAGAACAAGCTCAAAAGACTCTAAAACTTATACCACATAACAAATGATTCTGACACGCATGCCAATACAAACACAATTAACCAAGGGCAATATTCAACAAAGTTGAAGTAAATGGTTGACCATTGTTATGTTACGAGTTTGTGACTATGTTACTCAAAAAAAATGGATTCAACTTAAACATGTATGGATTCAAAACGATCACTCGAGGACTATGCACTTGTCCGATCGGTCATAGAGCCACACCGACCAGACTGCGGTCCAGTGAGTTTTGACCGATCGGTTGCCTATGTATTACCGACCGGACGGTCTGTCCCCTCCCCCTGTCAAGAAAAACCAGCAATCTCCTGGTTGCTATAACACGAACATGAATCATAGGGAATAGAAAAATGTCAATAATCCAATGCATGCAAATGAATAAACCACGAGTTAACCAAAGTCATCACCATGCAAACACAAAAGGAAATAATGTTACAAAAACCCGAATAAATGTCAAATATCCTAGAAAGCAATAAAAGTGGGATAGAGTGGTGATACAGTTGGGGCATGGCCCCGCCTACTGGTCCATGTCGTCCAGGGGTGGAGGTGGATAGCGTTGCTCAAAACGGGAAAGACGCTCGTCAATTTGAATGAGGTGTTGATGATTTGCCTCAACGCTTCCGGACAATCGAGCAAGATGTTGAGAAGTTTCTGCCCAGCTGTTGCCCAAATTCGTTAACGTGCTCCGGAAGTAACGAGCCTCCTCTAGAGCTTCCTCCCTTGCTGCCCAAGCGTCCTGGCGAGCGTTCCTCGTGTGCTCCTCTTGGTGGATGCGCAATTCCCCCATTTGAGCAAACATACGTGCTTGAAAGGCCTGCTGCTACTGCCACTGCTCGTCGGATAAAAAAACTCCGCCTCCATAGTCATCATTCTCATAAGTATGGGAGCCAGTGTTCCCATTCCCTCCATTTCCCTCATTCATAGTCTCATCCCCGTCACCCTCCTCATTCTCCTCGTCATTATCATCCTCATCGTCGGCATGTGCGCTTTCGTAAGGGAACACATCATCCACAAACTCGACTTTATTTGGCTCTCCTTCCACTAGCATACGGGACAGGTGATCGGCAACTACATTCTCGCTCCCTTTTCTGTCCTTGATCTCAACATCGAATTCTTGTAAGAGAAGAATCCAACGAATCAATCGCGGCTTACTTTGCATTTTGGCGAATAAATGACGAAGTGCTGCATGATCAGTGTGTACGATGACTTTGGAGCCGACGATGTAAGAACGGAACTTATCCAGTGAGAACACAACCGCGAATAGCTCTCGTTCGGTAGTATTGTAGTTGCGTTGGGTGCTATTCAACATATAGCTAGCATAGTAAACAACCCTCAGCAATTTATCTACTCGTTGGCCRAAAARTGCCKCAYCTGCCTCGTTRGAAGCATCACACATAATCTCGAAAGGAAGAGACCAATCCGGTGCTACTACCACTGGTGCTTGTGTCGATTTTTCTTTCAAGACGTTGAAGGCGCTAAGACACTCGCTATTGAATTCGAAAGGCACATCTTTCCCAAGCAACTTGCATAACGGGCGACAGATTTTTGAAAAGTCTTTAATGAAACGTCTGTAAAAGCCCGCATGTCCCAAAAAACTCCTGACTCCTTTAACATCCTTCGGGGGTGGAAGAGTTTCAATCACGTTGATTTTTGCTTTATCAACTTCCAAACCCTTGCTCGACACCACATGTCCCAATACAATACCACTTTTCACCATGAAATCCGACTTCTCCCAACTCAAGGTCAAGTAAGATTCAACACATCGCTCAAGTACTTTTGTTAAATTGTTTAGGCAATGAGAGAAGGAAGAGCCAAATACCGAGAAGTCATCCATAAAGACTTCGAGAAAATCATCGATGAATTCGGTGAAAATGGAGATCATACATCTCTGAAAGGTCGCTGGGGCATCATTCTTCAGTAAGCGAACGTGCTAAAGGGGCACGTGAATGTTGTCTTTTTCTGATCTTCCGGATCGATTGCGATTTGGTAGTAGCCGGAAAGACCGTCTAAAAAGCAATAGTACTCATGCCCTGCTAGCTTATCGAGCAATTGGTCCATGAATGGGAGTGGGAAGTGGTCCTTCCTCGTCGCTGCATTGAGCTTGCGGTAGTCAATTCACATCCGCCACCTGGTGGTTAAGCGTGTTGGGATGATTTCTCCTTTTTCATTCTCCACTATTGTGATGCCCCCTTTCTTCGGAACAATGTATACCGGGCTAACCCACTCGCTATCGGAGACAGCATATATGATCCCTTATTCGATCAGTTTGAAAATCTCCTTCTTGACCACCTCTTTGAGTGTAGGGTTTAAACGTCGTTGTCCCTCTCGTATCGGTTTCGCTCCTTCTTCAAGACCGATCCGGTGTATGCATGTGACCGGACTTATCCCCTTGATATCACCGATACTCCATCCTATCGCTTGTTTGTACTTTTTAAGAACCTCGATGAGTTCTTTTTCTTCATGTTCCGCCAACTCCGCAAATATAATTACAGCTTCCTCTCGTTCGAATCAAGAAATACGTACTTCAGATGGCTTGGAAGCGGTTTAAGTTCCATTTTGGGCTCTAAGGTGGGCCCAATGGTTTGCTTGATCATGGGTGCCTCATTAATCTCGAAAAGAGTGACCACCCCCTCCGTGTTTGAATCAAAACCGTCGTCCTCGGCGTCATAATTCTCGACTGGTACAACACCAAATAATTCGCTCACACATTGGTCCACCGAATCAAGGTAAGAGCAATCGGGACCAATCATTGGTGATGGAATATTTTGTATATCTTTGAGTGAGAACGTCACTGATTCCCCTAGTATGGAGAGTGTCATTTTTCCTCTTCCCACATCGATCAATGTGTGCGATGTTGCCATGAAAGGTCTGCCCAATAGAATAGTGTGRTCCTTGCTTGCCGCATCCACCTCTCCGACATCTAGTATTACAAAGTCCACGGGGACTACCAAAGATCCAACCTCCAATAGAACGTCCTCGACCACTCCCAACGGATATCGTAATGAACGATCAGCCAATTGAAGCCGTAAGCTCGTTGGCTTCATTCTCCCAAGGTTGAATTGTTTGTATAGGGCAAAGGGCATCAAATTGATTCCCGCCCCTAAGTCAAGCATTCCACGCGCTCTTTGTCCATCTCCAAGGGTGATCGTGATGCAGAAACTCCCTGGATCTTTTGCCTTCGGTGGTAGCGTTTGGTGGAAAATTGTGCTCACTTCCTTTGATAAAATCATCCATTCATTCCCTTCCATTTTCCTCTCCTTTGACGCATGTTCCTTAAAAAACTTTACGTAAGCCAGCATAGCTTTGATCTCGTCAAAAAGTGGGAGGTTTACGTTCACATCCTTCAGCATATTATAAAGTTCCATGAACTTTTTGCTTTCTCTTGCTAGCTTGAGACGATTGGGAAACGGTATGGTGTCCTTTATTACACGTTGTGGTCTTTGTTCCTCTTCAGCTCTCTTGTCCGACCGGTCAATATTATTTGTCCGATCGGTAGAAACCTCCTGTCCTCTACTCCGATCGGACCCTGGGTTGGTGTGGTCGGACAAAGTTTTCTGGGCTCCAGTCCGATCGGTTTGCTTCTCAGTTCGATCGGTCAAAACCTTCTGGACTCCAGTCCGACCGGTCACCTTGGTAGTCCGATCGGTCAGGTCCTTGGCTGCATCTTTCTGATCTGCTCCGGCACGTTTCGGTTGAAAAGTTCCCCTCGATGATCTGGGAACATATGGGTTACTTGATTTGTGAATTTCACCCAATGTTCCTCCTTCACCATTCGCACTTGACTCTTATTCATCTCGTGTATCCATTGTCTGCTCGTCTTCAGATGTCTTCCCTCTCGGCTTCTTGTACTCCGTTATCAGCTTGCTTCCCACCTCGGAACACATGTACCGCCATTGATTGCTCGGGTTGGCTAGGTAGCTTTCTCGGATCACTCATCGTTTTTGCCATAGAAGCCGAGAGTTGCCTTATCATCATCTCTAGCTTCTCTAGTTGCTTCCTTGTCCGCTTGCCTTCCTCGATTGTACGAAGTGTTTCCTCCCGATTACATAGAGTCTCGTGCTCTAGTTGTTGACGCTACAATCTTAGTTCGTCGTCGGGGTTAATCGGGAGTGGCATTTGCTGTTGTGGTGGCACTTGCTGAAATTGTTGTTGCTGTGCCTGTTGGTATTGCGGTTGTGGTGCTTGTTGATATTGTTGTTGTGGTGCCTGATATTGTTTCGGAGGGTATTGAGAATAGTTGCCTTGCCCCTTATTTTGATAAGAGTTTTGGCTACTCGGTTCTCCTTGGCTCTTATTCGGAAATTGTCGTGGTTCCGAGGATTTGGAATTGGGCATGTAGTTTGAGCTCTTTGGAACGTAGCTTGAACTTGAGTTATACTGCCCGGTAAACTTCTTCCCATACTTATCATTGGGTTGATAGTTTTGGATGGCATTAACCTCCCCTTCCTCTTCGTCGTCAAATACTACATTACAAGTATCCATTTCATGTCCCACTGCCCCACATTTTTCGCACATCTTAGGCGGAAGTGTCGAAGGTTCCTCCTCCCCCTTCATCTTGCTTGTTAATAATGCGACTTGCTTTGTTAGTTCCTCGATTTGAATTGTTGGGACTTTGTACCTCCTCGGTCGGAAGCTCATTTGTTGCGATTTCTCGCTCACGTGCTCGAATAAATCCCAAGCTTCCGTGGCGYTCAATTCGCRAAAATCTCCGGCCTTCACRTCCACTTGCTMTTTGTAGACCGYAAATAACCCTTCATGGAAATAATTATTCACCATCTCGGCGCTATTGTTGTGGTGTGGACATTTTTGTAAAAGCCCTTTATATCGCTCCCAAGCTTCGTAGAACGATTCCCCCTCTATTTGTTCGAAATTTGTGATCTCTCTTCGCAACTTGGCAGTTGTTTGAGCGGAGTAGAACCTACTCACAAACTTCTTGTACACCATCTCCCAATTATTCAAGGAATTGGGTTGCAACGACAAAAGCCAATGCTTCGCTTTGTCCTTCAGAGTAGTAGGGAAACATTTCATCCTCGATTGATCCTCATGCAGTCCAAGATGCGGGATTCTGCCCACCACAAGGTGAAATCCTCGAATGAAATTCAATGGATCTTCATTGAGTATGCCGTGAAAGGTAGGAAGTTGATTTACACTGCTCGCCTTCAAATCATAGTCTCTTACCGCGGGGCCTAAGACTATTGCACTGCTGTACGATCCAATCGTTGGGAAAAGGAGATCTCCTTGATGGTGTTCGTTAGGGTATCGGCGCTCTCTCCTTCCTCCGAAGTTGGCTCGTGCGCCATAGTTTCTTTCCTCCCCATATTCCTCGTAATACCTATAGTCACGCTCCTCTTCGTAATTCCCACGATCATTATATCCATTGTTTCGAAAGTTCTCCCTCTGCCAAGCGTTGAATGGACGTCCCTCCCTCCTATTTTGATTGTGTTTCCGTTCTCGTTCGAAATCCTCATGCCTTTGGTGGTTTCGTTGGTTGTTTTGGCGATCGGGCCCGCCATGGCCACCATTGTTCTGATCAAACTCTCTATTTGCTCGATTGTTATAATCTCGAGCTTCTTCTCGGTTCCGAATCGTTGAGGAGGTTATTGGTAAGTGGGATTCTCTTGCATCATGATTTGATGATTGCCCCTCGGTTGTTGTTCTCCTTTGTTCACTTGGTTTGGTTCTCTTGTTTCTTCATTTTGGAGTAGAGGTGGATTTATTTGCTCTTCGTCTTCGTTATTATCCATTTTCTCTTGTACGTGCACATCGTCAATGGGTGGCACTCCATATGGATAATCGCGAGGAGGGGTTTGGGTGTTTCGTCCCCTCCCTCGTCCACCATTCGCTCGTCCTCGTCCTCCAAGAGGTAGATTCTCTACCATGTTGGATGCACTTACTTCAAAAAGACTCCCTTCGATTGAGGGAAATAGTTGTCTTGGTCTCGAAACGCGTTCGATGCTATTGATGAATGGGGTCAATTCTCCTCTAAGGCTTCGTTGACCTAGCATCAACAACAAACAATCACCTCATTGAGTGGCAAACAATTATACAATTTACGACTTATAAGCAATAACACAAATAAACATCTTTAACACCTTTACCATTCCCCGACAACGGCGCCAAATTTTGAGTCGAACTTTTGTGTTCCTTTCAAAATTAAATTCCGGTTAAACAGTGCGCGTCTATTTTTGAAAGTGTTTAAGTTCGCCCGCACTAGAACGGGGTCACTTGTAGACTGGCAAGTCAACTCGGGTCGATCTTTCGAGGAATGGGAATTGGATTTAACGATGTTTATTATACTACTATCACAATTATATCTAAGAACACACGAACACATGGGGTTTTGGAAATGTTTCATTTCAACAACTTAAAATAAAAGAAAACGAACTCTTCTTGTCTCGAGGGCGTCAACCTCTCGACAAGTTATAAGAAAAGCAACTATCGTAATTCAAACAACTATATATAATCCTAACGATTGTAAATAATGATTACGGCTATCAATCGAATCACTAACAATTCTATCGCAATGCAGCATACTAACTCATTTCAAATACCAAACAAGTTCTGAAATAATTCAAGTACTTAAGATGCTTCAAGAGAATAGCTAAATCAATCACAACTTGATAATCTATCCAAAACAATTGTTCAACCAATATCAATACCCAACACACGATAGCAAAACTTCTAATAACCAATACTCTAACTAGTGATCAACGAAACATCATCAAACATGTTCTCAAACCATTCATAACAAATTCCAAATCAAACTTCTTCAAAAGCATCATATCAAAAGACGAGTTTAGAGATTACTAATCGTTGAACTAGATTCAACGAGTGATGATGACGATCCACAAATTACTCTGAATTAAAAGGCGTAGAGTCCTCGGGCTTGTCACGAACCCAGCACCTTAGCCACGAACGAGAATTACTGCAAATCGAACCTTGATACGGCGTCGCACAAATTTATCTAGAGGTATGAGAGATGTGTCAAATCTCTCAACCTTTGAGTGTTCTTTATGTATCTAACCCTCTCTTCTAGCCTCCGGGACTGAATATTACGAACCCTAGCTGCCTCTGCCATTTTAAACATGTTTTTAGCCATTTCATAACTGAAAATTCCCAGAAATCTGCATTCGTAACGCTCTTGTCCGATCGGTCATACGCCTTGTCCGATCGGACGAAAGCTTCTGTACCCGGGTCCGCTCGGTGCGCCAGCTTTCCGGTCGGTGTGCATGTCAATAGTTGCACCGATCGGTATACATGAGCTGTCCGATCGGTGTGCATCCTTTTGGGCTACTTGTGACTGTCTCTCCTTCAATCTTCGTGCTTTGAATCCACTGGACACTCTAGCTGTATGAGAAAATCACATAATTATTCTCGTTTGGACCAATTATTGATCAATAAGTCGGAAAATTAAGTAAAGAGATGAAAAACGCAAAATGATGCAATTGAACTCATTCTTAACCCGAAAAATAAAATAAAAAGACTAAAATAGGACTCAATTATGTACAGATTCGTAACAAAAACATACGAACCAGCTGGTTGGAGATGGCACGGAGTTGGCAGGGAGATGGCTGCACTGGGCGCTGCCATGGGCGCTGACTGGAGATGGCACGGAGTTGGCAGGGAGATAGCTACACTGGGCGCTGCCATGGCAGAGAGATGGCCAGGAGATAGCTGAGGCTTGGCAGCTGGGCGATGCCTTGGCAGGGAGATGGCCAGGAGATGGCTGAGGCTTGGCAGCTAGACGCTGCCTTGGCAAGGAGATGGCCACCATTCCAGAATATTTTCCCCTTTGGAGCTCCTTCTTGGCACAACTTTGGCAAGCCCTTGGCAAGGAGATGGCTTGATTTTTTACCTCCATACCTTAGCTTGAATTCAAATCATTAAACCATCTATTAAATGAGAAATTTCAACATAAAAACCCAAGAATTTCACCAACCTTAAATCAATTAAAACCATTTAACCCAATTAAACATAAAATCAAAAGAAGAACACAAAAACCCTAAAATAAGAAAAATAACCTAGAAAATAAAGCTAAACAACTCCATAACCAATAAAAATAATATAAAACTCTAATTAAAAACACGAGAAAAACACCTCAATTACATGCAAAATAACTACTCACTTTCGTTTTGTGATTTCCTAAAAAGATGGATTGAATAAATTTTATTTATTGATTAGATAAGTATAAAGTTAAGGAGTATAATATATATATATATATATATATATATATATATATATATATATATATATATATATGTGTGTGTGTGTGTGTGTGTGTGTGTGTGTTGTGTGTACCCATAAGGTAAGATAATATTAACGATTAGATACTATATCAATATAAAAAATATTAGTTTTTTTTTTCTGATGAAAAGCACCCAAATAGTTGATATCGATCGTGTCTAATTTTTTCTAGGATCACTTCTTTTTACGTTTTTCTTCATTTGTTTCATTAACAATTTGAGTATTTTGATAGGATCCTAAGATCTTACTGTTTCAAAGGTAACCTCTCATAATGTATTTTACCTTCATTGGGATTTGCAATATTACACCTAATTACATTGCTTTTCATTCTTTCTTTTAAATATTTACCTTTTCTTATACATAATGCTTTTCAAGTTCTATTTTCTTACTTCTTCACTAATAGAGCACATCGAAAATATTCTGTAAGTATTTTATTTTTGCATGGTCACAACTCAAAATACTTTCTAAATTTTAATTAAACCAACTAGTCACATATTGTTAATTTGAGAAGTGAAACGATATGTTAGTACTTGTTCTACGTATATCATTTATGGAAAATTAAAAAATTCTCAATGTTGCTATGTGAGTGGGATATTCATCAAGCATCTTGAAATTGTTTAATTTCATTAATAAACTTTCATCATTATGGGTGATATGAATTATAATTAAGTCATGTCCATTATAGATATATTTATATAGATTCTTCTTTAGTTGTTGTCACTCCAGAACATTTGTCTCAACATTTATGTGTTAATTACATATTGATAAGAGATATGGTGTATAAAGCACTACCCACTGATTATTTAGTTGTGTATTGAGTACCTGAATTGTCATTCCATGTTTCCTTCTTCTATGGACTGAATATTTTCTCATTAATCTTGTAAGGTTATTCACACTCTTATCTATACATGGCAATGCAACACATGTATTACAAATAAGTCAAAGAGTACATGATACTTTTTTGGGTCCTCAAGATCTACACTAACATATCTATCGAAGCAATTTGGAGAGAAGATTTTACACTCAGACTTCAAAATTACCAACTTATGATCATGTTGCAATCCCCTTTTCTGAAATTTAATTGCTTCAATTGCGTGAATATGCGCAGTTACATCTCAAATATTATTCTTCTTAAACTATTTATCTTTCCGATCCTGCGATTTCCTCAAAGTTCTTATTCAAGTCAAATCTAGTCGATAGTGAGATCGTTACCCATTATACAATATCTCTTGCATCTCTTTTCCATTATGGAATGTAAGTCATTGTAATAATAAATAAATATAGATTTTCAAATTATTGTATCAAAGCTAAAGAACCAAGATATCCACGGTGCATGTTTTTTGGTGATGCTAAGAGAATAATTCTCATGCCAATTTCACATTCTTTGGTATCATCTTTCATGACAATATCAATAATTTGTCGATATTATGAGAGCTAGTTTTATGCACATATCGACAACATATTATTGAAATAACCTTTAAGCAAGGAGAAAATTATGCGTATTTGTTTTGCATGTAATTGTTGTGTTTTTCCTCGTATTTTTAATTAGGATTTTATGTTGATTTTAGTAGTTTTTGAGTCGAGTTTTATTAGGTTTTTCGTTTGTTTTCTTGTTTTGTTGTTATTCGTGTTTTTTTTTGATTTTCTACTTAATATGGTTATTTTAATCATAATTAATTAATTTTATGTTTAAATTAGGTATTTTGAAGTATTCTAGTCTAGATATGGTCGAGTATGGGCTTACGATTGGAGTTTTAGCGGAATCGGGGCTCGAATTTGAAGAATTATGGTTGACACTGGGTACGTGTTATGACACTGGGTTACCTAGTGTCCGACAGCGTCTTGCCGAGAGCTGCCGAGACTACCGAGCCACGCTACCGAGCCTGCTGAGACTGCGAGCGCAGTCAATCGACTGCCCATCAGTCGAATCGACTGCCGAGCGCTGTCGATCGAATGCCGAGAGGCTGGATCCACTGCTCGAGCAGAGAGCGACGCCCACGCCCATCCTGCCAAGAGCTGCCGATCGACTGCGCGCGCACCTGCCGCCGAACGCCCACAAGCTCCTGATGAGGCCTGCCGAGGACGCCCGGCCACTCCCGCCAAGCGCCGAGCCATCTCGGCCCATGTCGAGCCACTTTGCATATTTGCCGAGCCAATCGAGCCCAACTCGACCCAAATGGTCTAGAATGACCATTTTGGGTCAAATTTGGTCAATACATGGAAATCCAAGCTCATATGGCGTAATTGACCCATTTACCCCTAATTAAATTATATAAATAGAACCTCTCTTTCATTTTGGAGGGTACCTCTCATTTTCTCCCAACCCAAGCATGGATTTGGGGATTAAAAATCCTCTCTCTAATTTTTAAGATCTAATTTCTCTTTCTTAGGTTTAGATTCAATTTCAAGTTTTGATATAATTTCTTTTCTAGATTTAGATTTACTTTCATGCTTGGCCTTGGATTTGTAAGCCTAAGAAGAATCCAAATACTCCTTTGGATTGTTACTTTTGATGCAATTAAATTCAAGCTTTGTTTCATTTTTTTAATTCAAGTAAGTTTCCTTTCAATTTCATGTTTTATGCTTTATTTCCATGCTTTGTTCTTCATTTCCATGCTTGTTCTTCATGTTATACTTTTAGCCTTAGCCCCTTGAATTCATGATGAAACATATGAATTGGCTATGGAATCTAGATGAGTGACACATCTAGATCATAGATCGGCTCTTGGATCGTCTTGATTTTGAGATTTTGCTGTGCTTTATTTGCAATTTTATTTTTATGCATAGTTTTAGGTTAGATCTTAGATCTACTCTTTTTTGCTTGTTATTTTCCTTAAAGTTTTGAACTTTCTTATTAATTTCCATTGCTCTTTACATCCATGCTTTCAATTTTTGGTAATTTGCATTATTTAGGATTTTATGCATAGTTGTACCTTGTGCTTGTATGCTTGTACTTGGTGAAACATTGTATTTTCTTGCTAAATTTTCGATTTTGCTTGCATTTTCATTGAAGGCATACGACCGAGGCATTCTACCCACTTGCCATTTCAATTTCTAGGATAGTTTAACTAGTTTATTTGCTTTATTTTCATTTTCCTTTTATTTTCCAAGCTTGAAACACATAGAAACCTTCAATTGAATCTATTTCCGATAATACCGAGTCAAGAACCCGTTGATTCATTTCAACACCACTAAAACTCTTCTAACAGTATTCTCTAAGAGCTATGATTAATTACTCAACTATTGCTTGAAAACATAAATTAGTATTGAAGAGATTAATAATTCAAAAATATTTCAATCCGTTATATATATGCATGTGCATAATATGTTTTATTATTCGTCCCAAGAACGAACACTTTCCTACTGCACATATTAACTGTCATGGATAAATGATACACTTTATTCTTTTGTAGAGCTTTTCTCGGCAAAAGGCTTTTTAATATTTTGATTTCATCCGATATCACTTTTTCGAGAAAGAAGTGCAGTTTGCAAAGGGGCGTAACACCTATAATAATGATTTTTCTATGTCTATCTCCTAAATGTTCATTAATCACAACATCATGTTCAAATTATATATTAATATTACTTCCTTTAATCCAATATTGCTGAAACTCGAAAACTATTGGAGACTCATTGATCTAATCACGTCTTTGAGATATGGAGTTGAACATCTTTTATAGACGAAAAATTAATTTATCTTCTAAATATATTTCATATGGTGTTTCCTCTAAAACTCTTATAACTTTATCTGAAATAACCTTTGTAAATTGGAGTTCCCAAATAAGTTCATCTATTGTCGATATCATTTTCTATTTCCAAAACATATAATTGAAAATAGCCAATATGTAACGCCCCCGATCTCGATAAAACGAATATAGTTTGTATTTTAAAATAAAATAAAGTAGACTTGGCGTTACGTAAATATTGAATTATAAAATCAAAAGAAAATAGAGAATTTCATAAAAACTTTGAGTTGCGCGGCGAAAAATTGTAATAAGAAATATAATTCAAAATTCTATCAATTATAAATTGATAGTTTAAAATAGCATCAACTCCAGTCTAAATTACTTTGCAACGCCCCACATTAATATAATATAATATAATATAATATGAACTTTACTATTTAAAAATAATTTTAAAGAAAAAACACCTCAATACTATAACTTCTAGGTCCCCTTTTTAAAATGAAACTTTTTGGGCCACTTTTTTTAAAAATAAATAAATAAACCAAAATCTAAAATAATAAGAGATATCCAAAGTATAACATATATCATTTTAAAATAAAAGTAAGGATATCAACATTTATAAATCATCACCCGCACTTTCGCTAAGCTACTTTGATATATAACTTTTTGGAAAAATGTAGACAATTGATAAAAGGAACTAAGTGTAATTCAAACCAAAATATCGAAAAAGAAGTCAAGTTGACATGAACTTATTTCCCTTCAAATTCAACTTATTCCATCATCCACCTCCAACATCACTCGTCGCTTGGTCTCCTTAACCTAAGATTTATTAATGATAGGGTGAGCTTTCCACTAGCTCAGTAGATATACCAACATATCCTATATAAATATTAAACCTCAAAAATAGCACAATCAATCATTGTAATTCATAGAATAGCATTTTAGAAAAATATAGACATTGATTGCAGCTAAAACGTGACGGGTTTCCCTGATGAGCCTTTACCTCGGTCGCAGACAACTTTTGCAGTCTCCAGTTTTAATTAGTGGGTAGCATATTACCTCGATAACAGACAACTTTTACGACCTTTGGCAATATTCGATTTTAGAAGTAGGTTATACTCGAGAATACATGATATACATAGCACAATAATTGAGAATTTAGATTTTAACACAAGATAAGTCAGTGGTCCCTACCTTGTAATTTGAATGTAATAAATTTTGATGAAAGTCATGAATGAATGCTTAGTATTCGTCGATTCGTTGCCTACACAGAAAAAATAAGAATATTCAAACGTGAGTTTGAACTTGGATAATTGAAGTCGAAATAATTTGAATAAATTGAATTAGAATTGACAATCGTCATCATCAATCTGTGAGTTAGGGGTTGAATGGCAGAATAAATAAAATTAAGAGGTAGATTTATAATTACCATCAAGCGTGGTGCCAAATGGGCTGAATTGAAATTTCACAAGTTCGAGAGGCTAAAATTGGAGTTTCATAAGTTTGAGGGGCTGAAATTGAGGTTTTGGGTAAATTGTGGGCTAAATTGGGGTTTGAGTAAGTTTGGGGGCTAAATTGAAAAGAAGTAGAAAATATGGAGATCAAATTATAATTTTTATAAAACTTGAGAATTATAATTAGAAAACCGGGAGTCCTAATCTAAAAAGGGCACGGATATACACACCTCGTTATTTTATTAGTTAACCCCACTAAGAAAATTACTCATTAAAATGCCAAAATTACCCGTAAACTTTAAACACCCCAACTTCATCTTCTTCAACCCTCCACCACCACCCTCTTCCACCGCCACCGCCACCACCTCCGTTGCCGTCACTAACGCCACCACGGCCGTCGCCACCTTCATCTCTAAGTCGACTAAAGTGTAATTTGGAAATGGTGCAATTGAAAACAATCAAATTTAACCATCGAGAACATTATTCCCAGATGGTGAACTCAAAGATGTCAAGAACCAATAGTCATATTCATCTGGATTGAAAACAGAACAGAACATTCTAATTTACTTTTACATCCTATCAAATTTATTTAATTCCGGTCAAAATGCTACTATTTTATTTTTTCATCATTCAATCCAAGAGGTCCTCAATACATGTAGCTGAAGCTCTTACATATAAAATCTATACATCTAAACAGGTAGTAAGTTCATTTATGAGCAATGAAAAATAAAACTATTTTTTAGGGGAAGAAAAATATCATTACAAAGCTTAGAAGTTACATCCATAATTGGCACTATTAGTATATATTTAGTCAAAGTTTTAGCTCACCTTATACTGAGATTAGTAATAAGACCCAAAGAGTCTTCTGCTCGACAGTGGCCCGACCCATTCCAACGCCTCCTCTCCACACCCTGAATTCTCGAACCGCTGCTCCTCAACTTACTTTTCATCCTCATCAACACCATCTTACAGAAGTCGACTTAGAGATGAAGGTGGCGGCGGCCGTAGCGGTGATGGTGACGACAACGGAGGTGGTGGCGGTGGTGGTGGAGGTTGAAGAAGATGAAGTTAGAGTGTTTAAAGTTTAAGGGTAATTTTGGTATTTTAATGAGTAATTTTTTTAATTGGGTTAAGTAATAAAAAAAATGCGTATATCTGCTCCCATCTAAAAACCCGTCTCCATTTTCTTCTCTCTCATCAACTTCACGTGGCACACACACTCCATCGAACAAGAGACGTTCGGGAGCAGGCGGTAACTAGAAATAGCTTCTTCCCACACGACTGCAGCCCAGCGACTCAGACTCCGACTCAAACATCGGCAGAAATTGGCGAATTTGAAGAGGGCGATTGAAAGACGATGGCGATATAAAATCTCCTCTTTTCTTACTTTGCTCGTCGATGATGGCCCAACGATTGGTGGCGAGGCTCAAGCTGACTGGACTCTTCCACCAGAGATGGCGGTGAGCACGACATAGCGGGACGATGATGGTGAGTGTACGACTACGAGGCAGTAGGCATGGCAGTCTTCCTTCGGTGACTGGAGACAAGTGGCATGCGGCATAGGCAACATCTTCTCCAGCTCGTAGTTATATGGGTTTTTTCTTTGAGGCGGAGACAGTGCCTGAAATCAAAGGTGGTCGGGCCTTGGGCTAATTTAACAATTCTAGTTCGACGGCAGTGGAGCTCTAGGGTTGTATTGGAAGGTGGCTTAGATTGTTGAACTTGTAGCAGTTGGGTTTTGTTTTAAGCTGGTTTTGGGATTCCGACAATAAGAGTCGGCAGAGGATCAGTTTCAGTTAGTTTTGAATTGCGGCTCCGACGTTTGATGAAGACGCATGGTGGTGGCTCAATGATGGATTGGATTGCAGCAGTCGCTAGTGGCAGTTTGGGCCTTGATGGTTTGATACGAACGACTGTCTGACTATTCGTGGTGGTCCCGTGAGAGTAGGGCGGAGGAAATTGTGACTGGTCCAGAAATTGGTCAAGGGTAGTAGTGGGTGACTAGAAATGACAACGATGGGTTTGTGGTTCACCGGTATCGAAAGCGTTTCCAATGGTGAAGAACTTTTGTAAGTTACTGAAACTTTTTATTTGATAGATTATTGATTGGAAGAAGTGTAGTATATACTTATTGAAAACAAAGGGACAATAATATTTGAGATGAAAAATGGGCAGATTAAAAACCAAAGGGTTGGTTTTTGATGTTGAGGGGAGATTTAGGGTCGTGCATTATGGGATTTAAGTGTTAGAGTAGAGTGTTCGACGTTCCAATTAGATTGGATTTCATTCTACTTGTATAATGATATTATTGGGAATTATATTAATAAAGGCATTATTCTTTATCTTATGTTTAAACTTTTATTATAATTACATGTATGATAAAGTCATTATACCAATGTAAACTATGGGATATGGTTGCACATACGATGGCAATCATGGAACATGTCTCTAAGGTTTTGGTCTCAAACATGTTCCAAGTCAACGGGCTTTTCGAGATAGGACATTGAATAGCCCGGTAAGACTTGCGCATATGATGCATGCTTGTAAGATAAGGATGTTGCATTCCATTAACACCAGCGTTGTGACGCGAGTGCATATATGTGGGTGCTTGTTGGAGAACAAGTTCCTTGAACATGACCCGATGGAAATTCTTAACTGGAAGATTTGTCTATCGAATAAGAATTTCCATATTGCAATAGTACATGATTAATCATTTGACTTGAGGTACGATAGTAGCCTTGTGCACATCATGCAATGCTGAGATTTATCTTTTGATTGCTTGACAATCGTAAAGGGGTATTTTGGGTATTGTATCGATGTACATGGAGGTTTGTCTGTAGCCAACATAGAATTCGACACTTGTCTATGGACAAGGGAGTATCCTGTGAAATTTCATAGTTTGTGATTCAAAAACCTTGACCAGGGGACGATGAATATTGATTCATAAATGAATTACTTAACCTTGAAATAAAATCACAGTTATTAAATCAAGTGCGCGGATAAACGCACCCCAAAATACTATTAGTTGACCCCGAGTGATAAGAACACCCCAAAACATTTTAAAAAGCATTTTTTTTACTAAATCAACCCCACAAACACCCCATTTTACCCCCATATAATATATTAATAAATAATATAATAATAAAAGTAAAATAAAAAGAATAATAACAAAATGAAAAGGAAAAGAAAAGGAAAGTAAGAAGGAAGAGAGAGAATCGGCGGAAGTAAGTAAGGAAGAAAGAAAAACGCAGAGAAGAACAAAAGAGGGGAAAAATGGAGGAAAAAATTATTTTGAAAAATCCATATAATTTACTGAGAGGAAGAATGGAGTGGGGTGAGACATTAAACGTAAGGGGTAAGTTTCTCATTTGGTTTAATTCAATTATTTAGGTTAGTGTTTGAAGTTTTTGAAATTATCGTGTTCGACTCTGGTTCGTAGAACCAGAGCCATCTGTTCGGCCTAAGATTTCGAACATATAGGCCATGCTCATGAATATCAATCGAATAATTTTTGCCAGAAATATTGAAAACAAAGACGTTCAAAATTTTAGTTCGAACACAGTGCCTCTGTTCGAAAATTATTTTCGAACACTATGCCTCTGTTTGAAAATTATGGTCGAACACTGCCAATTTCTTCGAACTAAAATTTCGAACATAATGCTTATGTTCAGTTATTTGTTTCAAACACAGATAGCGTGTTCGAATTGATATTTCGAACACACTTGTGCTCAATAATTTCGAACACATTGTTTCGCATAACCTGCACCAGTTCCGATATTATTTTAAAACCTAGAAAGGCAAGTATTAATACATGTCTCGTATTTAAATTGTATTTTTTCTGTCCAACTAGCTATTGATGAAGGAGATGCAGAAGGATTCAGAACAAGACCAACGACATCGATTAGAAGGCAACGAGGTCGGGGCCCATCAAATCGGGGGCAAAGAAATATTGATTCTGAAAATATAGAAGAGCCACCTATATCGAATGAAGAGGTTAGAGAAGGTGGAAGAGATCGACGTGCAACTGTTTCCTACCGAGGATGAGATACTTAAGGCTCCTCATCCTGGAGGTCCTGAGATTATCACTTTGTTGGCTAGTTTTCCGACACATGTTGCCTCAAAAATATGGTTTGGTGTCGAACGAGATATTTTGAGATTTCAGTGTCATTCATTTTTAAAATTGTCTCAATGGGAAGTTTCGGAACTCTAGACTACACAGTTTAGAAGATTAATTGGGCGCTCGAACTTTCTTCCCTTACGAGATATGTCATATCCCGTTCCAAATAGAACTTTGATAAGTGTGTTTATTGAACATTGGCATCCGGAAACCAACACATTTCACATGCCGTTTGGGGAGATGACCATCACATTGGATCTCGTTTATTGTTTGAATGGTTTAGCGGTTTCAGGAAATCCTGTGGAGCTTACAGGTGAACAATTGGAGGAGAAAGGTGATGCTTTGGTATCGCGATTGTTACGAATTCAACAATTTGATGCCTACACGGAGATTGCTTACACTAGGTGGTAGCTATGTGAGACTTGAGTGGCTTAAGGATCGATTTTGTGAGGCTATTAAGTCTAAAGATCCAGAGCAACTGGAATATAGAACGCGAGCGTACGTTTTGTAAACTCTAAGATGCATGTTGTTTGCGGATAAGACTGGGAACAAAGTAATGACCATGTATCTAAGATTGTTGGAGAATCTTGATAAGATACATTTGTACGCGTGGGGAACCGCTGTTTTGGCATTTTTGTATAGGTAGTAGCTATGACACGCATCAAGATACGAGGTCGAATCTGTCTGTGGCTACTTCACATTACTTGAGGTATGATTTTATTTACTCTCTTTCAATAAAGTCGCTATTAGGCGTGGATATATGGAATCACTCCACTTCCCCCCTCCCATTCGCTCCGCACAATTTCTTCCTGCAACCCTAACGTGAACCCTAGTTTAAACCCTGATTTTCCCCTCATCGCCTGGGGGACTCAATTACAGTCCGCATCAATTCAACATTTAGCCCAATCGCACCTCTCTGGTTGACGACACGAGGAAATCAGGGCCCTACGAGGAAATTTCATATATATTGGTAATCAAGTCTGTAATTGTTCATATATTTTAATTGATGATTTTATTTCAATTATTCCAAAGATGAACTTACTTATCATGATTTTTATTTTATTTTATTATATATATATATATATATATATATATATATATATTGGTGTTTTTGATATTTGGCAGGCCYGTTGTTAGTCTGGTTCGCCGGCGCCTCGCAAARCACTTCTCACACTTCAYGACCAGCTCAAACCACCAAGGTATTAGAAAAATATATATATTTTTTCTTCTTAATTTTATTAACCGTTTGGCATTATCTATTAATAGAGATGTGATTTTTAGTCGTTGTTAGATTTTGAACCCAAGGTTTTAATTAGATTGTACTTTTATTCGACTTGATATTTTATACTTATGTAAGTATTGCGCTTCAGGAGGATTCAGAAATGTTTTCTGCATCTCAGTATTTCTACATTCTGTCACCGATCAGATTTGTTTTTAAAGAAAATCAGTCATGTATTTTCTACAAATGAACTTTCAATAACACACAATATCTCATAAGAATCTTGAGAGGTTATTAATTATTATTTGACTTTTTTTTTGCCTTGCAATAATTAGCGTTGTGATTGGAGTTTAACCTTGTTTGTAGGGAGTGGAAGCCCAAACATTAGCCAATGTGTATTTGGCCTTGGAAAACAACCTCGAGATCATACTAGTAAGACTGATTTTTAGAGTTATGTTTTTATCACAACCCTTTCCTACTAATGTGAAGTTATCATTTAAATTGTCAAACTGTTACAACTTTCCAACAGCCCTCTGGGGCTCAATAAATTTGTTAGTAAAGTCCATGACTTATAAAAACACATGTCAAACTGCATTTTTTTGTGTGAATTGTTAGCAAGCAAAAGAATAATGTCGACTATGGTAAAAATAACCATTGTAAACTATTATTGACACATAATAGAAGTAAAGTGAAATATAATTCTTTGAACAAAATGAGATTAGTTATTCAGTAATTGCAGTAGAGCTGTTACTGGGGTTTTCAGTTGTCTGAGCCATTGTGAATCTTCAGGTTCTGAACAAGATAGATTTCCCAGGTGCTGAGCCAGAACGTGTTTGCCGAGAGATAGAAGAGGTTTATTTTTTATATAGCACATCAAAATAGAATTATGTACTTCACCATGGATATTAAATTTCACATTCTGGTTTATATTATGATTTTCTTTATAGGTGGTCGGTCTTGATTGTAGTGATGCAATTTACTGCTCAGCAAAGGTTGGTGCACTTTCCCCTATTTTCTTGACATGTGTATTTTCTAAATAAATATAGAGATCGTGTTTAACTATACATATCCTTATAATAAACAGGAAATAGACTTACATTTATGTAAATAAAGGGTTCATTGTGAAGAGGTGCTGGGAGAATTTTTTACATTTGCTGTTATTTTATAGGAAAGCATAGGTATCAATGAGATCCTAACTGCAATATGTCAAAAGATTCCCCCACCTCAGGATACCGCAGAAAGGTCGTTGAGGGCTCTCATTTTTGATAGGTATCTGATTTAGGTACTATGATCGAACTCCTTTGAGTAAAGTTTGAATATAGCATACATATAAATTATTGCATGGTTACGAGGCAAAATCTTAATTTTTTTTATTTATTCCAAAATCTACCATAGATCAATTCACTACAATATCAAACCTCTTAAAGTTACTTTTATATCCCCGTTTATTATTTGTGAGATATTTGATTGATATAATTATCTATTCCTTTTATAACTGAAAATAGATGAGATCACTGGGCACCATTAGATATATCATATAGTCCATTATCTCTGCTTCCATGATGTGCTTTATCTTCCCCTATATGTACGTGTTTGTGTGTGTGTGTGTATTGACTATTTTCTTGTTTGTAGTTCTTTTTTGATGCAATTCGCTTTTATTTTGTTACCTTTACATCATATGGGTTTCATGAGCTCTTGTTTTGAGGGCATTGCTTTTGTGAAAAAAATGCATGCACACATGTTGTACTCCCATATTATGTGAAAGAAATTTCATTTTTATTAATCTCATATATATATATATATATATATATATATATATATATATATATATATATATGACCCACCTCTCAAAGACCCTAACAAGTTAAACTTTTAGATGAGGTGGTCATTCAACATGGTACGAGAGCCAGGCCAAACAATAGGTCATGAGTTCCAATCTCACTGTCACCCATATAAAATGTTCACGTGCAAGGCTTTATAAATAATTGCCTACACAAGGGGGCGTGTTAGACTATTAAAGATGAAATAAAATGACTCATTTGTTTTACAGATTAAGCTTTTAGATGAGGTTATCATTCAAGACAATATACATATTGCTCTTGGAAACACTACTGTTGCTCATATTTCAGCTTATAAGTTCTAAATTTATTTACAACACTTATTTGATTATGATTTTGTTAAGGAGTTACTGATTGCTTGTGGTTAAACTTTTTGTAGTTACTATGATACTTATCGAGGTGTCATTGTATATTTTCGAGTTATTGATGGGACTATTAAAGAAGGTGACAGGGTAATGTTCATGGCTAGTGGAAAGGTATGATAATTATGAACCACTCCTCCAAGTTGCACACGATGATTATATATAATTCCTTCCCACTTCAACGCATTACCGAAACAAGTAATCGAGAAAAAGATTGATTTAAATTTTTTTTCCAAGGCTCATTTCGTACGACCTGGTGTGTACATCCATAATCTCAGCTTGCTGACCTTGGAATTATATATTGCAGGATTATTATGCTGATGAAGTTGGAGTTTTATCTCCCAACCAGTTGTAGGTTGATCAGTTAAATGCTGGAGAGGTAAAAAAACCTTATCTAATATTGCCTTTGACTAAGCAAATATTGAGCTTCTAATTTGTGCCTTTTCACTTCGTTATTTTGGCAGATCTTTTCAGCCTAAAATTTCTAAATATCCAATGCTAATCTGAAAGTTGTTGACATTTTTGTCTATATCCTTGAAAAACTTCATAGAAAATCTGAAATAATAAAATCTCCAAAGGACTTTCAATAAAGTTACTTATCATGGAAAAACTGATAAATTGTCCCGGTGCTTCAATATAGATAAGAACATTCTGTGTAGTGCATTTCTATTTTGTTGCGCCTGTTTGTTTACCAATTTCACGATTCATTATTTTATGTGTTTTCCTACAAATATTTACAAGTTTCACTCCTTTCAGGTAGGTTATATTTCAGCTTCCATAAGATCAGTGGCAGATGCTAGGGTTGGTGATACGATAACACTTTACAGCAGAAAGGCTGAAAAGTCTCTTCCTGGTTACAAGGTGGCAACGTCGATGGTTTTCTGCAGCTTGTTTCCTGTTGACGCCGACCAGTATTTATCTGTTTCATCTTTTCACTAAATGCAAACCCATGAATGTGATATTCATACAACGTTTCTTAAACCATATTGTAGATTCATGAGTTGCGTGATGCTTTGGAGAAATTGCAGCTTAATGATGCTGCTCTAAAGGTAGGGGCACTTCTTCTGAGTTATTATTTAATTAATTACATGGTTGTGTTTTGGAACAACTTCCCAATAATTGCAATTAATTTCTTCACAGTTTAAGCCAGAGACCTCAATTGCCATGGGATTTGGCTTTAGATGTGGGTTTCTTGGTCTTCTTCATATGGAAGTTTTTCAGGTATGGATTTTTCCAACTCTTTTATTTTTTCAATATTTGTAATGTTTGTTTGCACTGCCTGCATCATGATTGGTTCTCATCTGCAGGAAAGGTTAGAGCGTGAATACAATTTGAGTCTAATAACCACAGTCCCGAGTGTGGTTTACAGAGTGAACTGTATAAATGGTGATAGTGTAATTTATTCTTATCCTTTTCTTGTTATATTTGATTTGTTTTCATATTTTTCGAGTGACCTATTTTTAGACACTGATCTATGATGCTGTGTTTTTGTGGATTACAAGGATCGCACAGTAGTAACATGTGTACTGTTTTAATTGACTTTTTATGCACCATCTGAATGTAATTTGCTAATCTGAACTTTGGCCGAATTTATTTTGCCTTATAAATCACAAGGTGAAATTTGACTTTTGAAATTTCTGGTGATTTTTATTTTTTTGATTGAATAACTGAAAAGATAATGATTGAGGAATGTTATCATTATTTTCTTTTATATATTCTCTAATTTTTCTGCATTAAATTTTTAGTCTTTGTTCATATAATTCAGTTGTGTGCCGCTTTTTCTCCTCAGGCATAATAAATTGTTTGCAATATTTCCTTCATATGTAGTTTTGTTCTGGTCTAGGCTGAATGTTCAAATCCATCTTTACTCCCTGAACCTGGAAGCAGAAGGTCAATTGAAGAGCCACTTGTTAAGGTTGTTTAGTTCAGAGTTGCCTATTTTTCAGTTTACTGTCAGTTTTCTTCCTATTGCTTGAGGATGTAAGCAAATGTTTCTTGTATAGATTGAAATGCTCACTCCAAAAGACTACATTGGTGCACTTATGGAGCTTGCTCAGGACAGGCGAGGAGATTTCAAAGAAATTGAGTTCATTACTGAGAATAGAGCGTCACTTACTTACGAGTTACCCATGGCTGAGGTATCCCAATTCTGAGACTGACAAACAACTTGCATCGACTTTTTCCCCCCTTCTCTTCATAATCAGAAAACTTGTATGGTGTTCATTGTGTAGATGGTGGGGGACTTCTTTGATCAGCTAAAGTCTAGGAGTAAAGGCTATGCTAGCATGGAGTATTCCTTTATTGGGTAAATCTATGCAATCTACCTTATGGCTTAAATTACGATGTTTAGTAAATTGTTGATATTAATTTCAGATATGAAAGAGTGATACTGAAGAGTTGTTTCACTTGTTTGTGATATAAGACATTGAAGAAATATATCTAATAAAAAGTTAAGAAAAAGCATCAACTAGTAAACACGAGAGCTTGTGAGCACTTTCAACCGGAATATTGGTCATCTTGTTTATTCAGATAAGACGGGTGATTATATTTATTTCTACAACCTTAACACATCTTACAGCACATCCCTCATTATCACCTTGGTGTATAACTTTGAGAATTTATACCATTAGGAGGATTTATTTGTTCATGGATCTCTTAACTATTTGCATGTTCACAAAGGAAAAAGATTTTCCAGTAAAGAATTCAAGTAACTCTCTTAACTAGGACACTCTTTTCGGTTTTTTATAAATAAACCAAGGTTATCTCTTTTCCTTTGTTTCTTAACAATAATATTCATTAATATGGGCTCGTTGTTTTATTCACAATCCTGATTCATAAGTATAATGTAGGCTAATGTTTCGAGGTCTGATTGTGAAGATTTGTGGAACTTTTTTTTTTAATTTGGTCTTAATAGCATGTTCTCCTTCCAGCTTTCCTTCTATAAAGTGACTGTTATTGTCCTGTTTATACTCTAGGCCAATCTATTATAATTTCACCAGTCTTGTTGCAATGGTTTATTTGAACGATTACTTTTATTGGTTATTAAACTGCAACCATTTTGGTCCAGGACTAGTCCATCTGAATTCATAGTAAGTGTAAACAAGTATCTCAAAGCTAAAAACCAGAAGCTCTCAGTGGGGAAGAGGTTTAAGATGTTGATTCCATGAGATGATTATTTGGTTTCATTCTTAAACTTATTTTTATTTATTAATTTATTGGAATATAAAATAGTTCCTTCATTTTTCCTGGAGATGTTTAATATATCCTAGAGCTTTTAAAATGAAATTTAGGTGTTCGATGAAACATCGGCTTATATCGGTTAATACGTCTGTACGCCCCGGAAATGACCGTTAGAGAGACACTCGACTTTTCGTCGCATTGTTAAGGTATCGGTAGCAGGGCAGGTACAAAAATCTTATACGAAAAGAGTATTATAGATTATGTAGTTTTTTATATCAAGATTATTTTAAGTAATCTTTTTTATTTTATTTTATTTTTTTTGAAGAAATTATGGCTGAGGTTATTAGAAAGAGAGAGAAGCCAAACTTGTTCCGGATCCTGATGTAGATACTTACATGGAGGTAATTTTTTTTTCAGTTGTTCCATATTGTGATAATAATCATAACCTGGATTTCATTAATTTGACTTATTTTGCTTCTGATTTTATTCATATTATTTATATCACCCATTATTTCTCGTCATTTTTCATTATCTTATTGTGCGTTCTCTACAAATTCCCATATTTATTTCCGGTTTTCCATTTACCTGCAGGCACTCAACATGGAGCAACCTTATTCGGACGATGAAATTGATGATGTACGTAGACGTTGGGCGGAGTGTTTATTAGAGGTCATTGCTTGATCACCATATATAGGTTGTGCAATATATTTTGGAGTGAAAGAAACAAACTATTTGTGGATAACTTGAATGGTAGTAAAATAGGTACTCGTCTTTTGGTGATTTCTATTTTAACATTTGGTGATCGTCTATTTGGCGACTCGTGTTGTTCGTATTAACATCTATTGGTGATTGTGTATTATTGTGATTAATGGATGATTTTTGGATTATATAAATAATAGGTATTTTGTGAAAAAATTGTGATTTAAATAGGTATTTAAAATTGTGATTTATGAGGGATGAACAAATATGAAAAAAACCTGAAATTCCAAAACTGTTATATCTAAAACGTCTTTATTAAAAGGCGTTCTAGAAAATGTATATTTTAGAAAGTCTTTCTCAAAGACGTTCTGGAAAATGTATATTCTAGAACGTCTTTTTTGTAAAGATGTTCTAGGAAACTTATTTTCTAGAACGTCTTTCTCAAAGGTGTTCTAGAAAATGTATATTCTAGAACATCTATTTTGAAAAGACGTTCTGGAAAATGTATATTTTAGAACGTCTCTTTCGTAAAGGCGTTCTGGAAAATTTATATTCTGGAACGTCCTTTTTGTAACTGTTCTAGAATGTTATTTTCAAAACATATTAACCGGGAAAAATTGTTTTCTAGAACGGGTAAATTGTTTTTCTAGAACGTCTCAAATAACCGTTCTAGAATATCAGATATTCTAGAATGCCTCAGAAAGCTATTCTGAAAAATTAGATATTCTAGAATAGCTCTAGTCAGAACGCCTGGGCAAGGTATTCTAGAAAATTATTTATGCACTAGTGTCCTCCGGGACCTCCCCCAGCTAGATATGAGGGGTGAATAGATTCAGTCTTTCTTCGAGTGTTAGGTCGATTCAGGTGATTCGCTCGCAGCTCAGGGCCTGGTCAGCCGATTGCCCTGCTCAGCCTCGGTGCATCTAGTCGGTGGGGGTGCGCGGCTGTGCACTCATAGCTTAGGGCATGGTTGGTCAGCTGCCCTGCTCGGCCTCAGCCTGTCTGGTCGGTGGGGGTGCACGGCTGCGTGCTCGTAGCACAGGACGTGGTCGGCCAACCGCCCTACTCAGCGAAGGTACGCGGCTGTGCGCTCGCAGCCCAGGACATTGTCGGGTAACTGCCCTGCCCGACCTCAACCTGTCTGTTCGGCGGGGGCGCGCGGCCGCACGCTTGTAGACCAAAACATGGTCGGCTGACTGCTCTGCTCGGCCTCGGCGCGCCTGGTCGGTGGAGGCGTGCGGCTGATCGCTCGCAGTTCGGGGCATGGTTGGTCGACTGCCCTGCTCAGCCTCGGTATGCCTGGTCGGCGGGGGCGCGCGGCTGCGCACTCGCAGCTCGAGGCATGGTCGGCTGGCTACCCTGCTCGGCCTCGGCCCGTCTGGTTGGCGGGGGGGCACGGCTGTGTGCTCGCAGCTCGAAGCATGGTTGGCTGGCTGCCCTGGTTGGCCGGTGCACTTGGACGGCCCGTGGGCTCATAGGTTCCATGCACGCTGAGGTCGGTTAGAACGTGTCATTGTTGATGGTAGATGGTCATGGCAGTCTAGGTGATTGGTACGACAAATTAGGTGATAGGCATGGTGGCCTAGGTGTTTGACTAGTCAACGTGTAATAGCTAGTCAATCTGAGGCGATCTGGGTTGGCTTCTCGTGTATAGGGTGGTCACGCATCCGAATCAGGTAATCCCTAACATATCCTTGACCCGAATCCAACCACGTGTTATATTTATTCTTCATATGGTCATCTAGGTCATGTCGACTATCAACAAGCTCCTGAGTGCGGAGTCGGTTATTCGTTAGGCGTGTTTAGACTCACCAATTTTCCTAGGGTGTGTCGACCTTGAAGACTGAGTTTGTAACGTTGGTGTCTCATCCTGTCCACCATGGTGTGCACGAAGTCTTGTCTTTGTGGTAGTCGACATATTTATTGTGCGTTTCCCGAGTCATACGTCGTATAGAGTGTTAGCTCGCACGTTATACGATAGGATACAGGCTTTTGTCTTCTTTCCTTTATTGGGGTGCGGGCCTTTGTCTTCTTTCCTTTATTGGAGTGCGGGCCTATCTTCTTTCCTTTATAAATAGAAGATGAAAGCTTTCTTACTCATTCATCCTTTCATTTTCTCATTGCCTTTGAGATTTTCTGGAGAGTTGAAATCCTTGCCTTTCCTTCTACTACTTGACCTCGTCATTTGTACGAGCCACAACCTTGTTTTTTGTTGGCTTTCCTCTTGTTTCAGTCTAAAGGTAAAGGTCTTTTCTTTTCTATTCCTTTCTCATTTAAATGTCTTATAGTCTGGGATACTCCCCAGATGATTTCGGTGAGGTGCGCTACGAGGGTGATGGGAATCACGGTGGTGCTCGGCCGGGACCAGGAGGTTATTATTCTCAGTTTGGCATGAACAAATATGGGACCTTTGGCGCGGGCACCATATTTGACACTGGACGACCTTTCAATTTTCAGCATTTCAACATCGGGGACCAGTTTGGTTTGAAAGCTCAGTTCGACCTTGGGGGACAGTTCGGTGCGGCTTGTGGATTCGGACCGAGGGTAGAGCTTATCTCGGGTGGAACATATGGCCAGTTTGACTTTCTAGGTTCGATCAATCTGCATGGTGTGGATTAGATTAGGGGATCTAATCCCAGACCGGACAGGGGTTCCGGCGGGCGACGTGGGTCCTTATGAGGGTGCGGCTCTTGGTTTGGTTTGACGTAAGCCAGGAGGGTCCACGGCTAACGCGCATAGGTCAGTCGCCCTGGTGCCTCAAAAAGGAGAGAAATGCTCCAAGGCCACAAAAAGTTAGTTCAGTATGACGATGGCTCGTCCCGATGAGTGTACTCCTCCTCGTCATTAGAAAAGGCCAGCCCCATTGGAAATAGAGAATTTGGAGCTAGAAATTGTGGTGCAGAGCAGCTCCTTAACTAAGAAGCATATGGAGGAGTATCGTGACGAGCACCTCATGCCTGGCGACGTGCACTAATTTCTACCCTACTAGGCCGAGCAGATACATCATCCGCCTCCCTCCTGCACAGCTTTATTCTACGATAGCATGAAGCTCGGGATTTCATTTCCGCTCTCACCTTGCATCACGCGTTTACTAAGGAGATGGGGTATTCCCCTTTTCTAGATCCATCCTCTATCATTGGCTCGCATCTTAAGTGTTGTGATTATATTCAGCGAGAATGGTTGGCTGATTCCCACCTTTGATAACCTCAATTGGCTATATCAGTGGAAGCCATCGGGAGGTGCTGGTCAGGCTGGTCTTACGCCTCAGTTCGGGATGGTGTGTTTAAAGCCTTGGTGTCAGATGTTTTGACTCTCCACACGTGGAAACCATATTGTTTCTATGTGGATGGTGACTAGCAAATGCGGAGACCTGACGGGCATGTCTGTAGTCCGCCACTTACGCTTATTTATGATCATGGTTGGTATATATCCTCATTCTTTCTCATTCTCTTCTATCATAATCCCTCATTATTTCATTTTGCTTGCACCTTGCCCGGAGGTTGTTGAACCTAGCTTCGAGTTCGTAGAACACTTGTACACCATTTTGTGTTTAGACCCAAATTGCGGCAATGGGAAGAGCTTTTTGATCCTGCCAAGTGTTACAGAGCCGGTTTACGAGTTGTTCCACTGACGGAGGTCTTAGATGAGTTATTCTTGGTATGATTATCGGTTTTTGTTGGGTGTCGGGTCGACTTATTATGACTTTGGTTGGGCTCGACACCCCCCTTTTTTTAGGTCGGCTTGTCGAGCCTTCCTTTGGTGTCGACCTAGTGAGGTCGGCTTTCTGATTCTTATGTCATTTCCTTTTGCAGAGTTTTACCCTTTTCTCTATCAGAACAAAGCGAGGAATGTGATGGAGGAGGACAGGAAGTATATTGCTAGTCCAAAATCCAAGAAGTTGACCAGGGGCGGTGGTGCAGGTAAGCGGAGGAGGCGAACCCCTTCTGGTGGCATGTCGCCCCCTCCTGAGGATGAACCTGTCGCACCCCCTGCTGCCGGTGAGGGGGGTCTCGTGGGTGTCCTCTCGACCTCGACCTTGAGCCCGAAGTTACTTTTGTGGGATCTCGTTCTCAGCCCCCAACTATTGAGTTGGTCTACCCGAAGGCGTACGCACCATACTACGGCGAGGGGTCATCACATGGCTTAGTTTTTAACGAGGCTTTTGATCATGCTTAGGCACCCAACCTGTATAATTGGGTCTTGGGTCTTCCCTCCAAGGAGAAGTTCAGCTTTGTTGAGACCGACCTGTGCCTAGCTATGGGTTCCATGATGCTGCTTCGTCAAGATTTCTCAAAACTCCGACACATTCATGCTCAACTCCAGAATGATCATCAAGCTCTTCAACAGAGTCATTCCACCTGCACCGAGCTTGTCCTCGATCGTGACCAGTGAATGGCAAGGGCTAATAAATCGGATCAGTCATTGGCTGAGGCAATGCGTTCGACTGAGCAGATGTTTGGCAAGTTGGACGCTCTTAAGGAGAAGCATGCTGAGCTCGTGAGGAGTCATGCCGAGCAGGTCGACTCTGCTTAAGAAAGGGGAAGATAGAGGGGGTTGCCTAATACGAGGCTGAGACCATGGATCCGAGTTCAGCACCTCTATATGTTCACCATGCATAAGGCTTACGATATGCTTTCAAGTGGTTCCTCTCTTCTGAACCTTACTAAGCATATCGCCGAGAGGAAGGCCAAGCTTGGGATGGGCGGTTCGGACGATGACATGGATGGTCCGGATGAGGAGGCTGACGAGCAGGGTGGTGAGGGAGCTTTAGCCAACGGTGATTATATGTCCATCTATTTTTCTGGTTGGCCTGTCAATTTTAGGTGACCTGGCTTGTTTTTATTAACTTATTTTCGAATGGTTGATTTTCTTGTAAGGAACTCATTATGTATGTTAAAATTCTGGTCAGCTTCTTTTGCTTGACCCATTTTCCCTCATGATATTCTGTCATTTTTACCTTAAAATTTTCATTTTTGGAGTTAGCCGCTCGGCCTTACATAATTTTTGTCGACCTCACATTGTGTTGTCTCAGCTATGTTGGGTTGGCTAATCCTGAAATATGGCCTTTGGGGTGGCTCGTGGCCTTAAGATTTTTTCGATCTTTCTAACTTATTTATTTAAGTTGACCATTTGTTAGGTCGGTTTCATTTGAATTTGTCAGCTCGGCCATACATCATTCTTATTTGACCTCACATTGTGTGGTGGTCGGCTATGTTAGGCTGGCCAATCCCGAATTTGGGCCTTTGGGGTGGCTCTTGGCCTTTAGATGTTTTTTCGATCTTGTTAATATATTTATTGGGCCAACCATGTGTTAGCTCGACTTTGCTTTACTTAGGTTGTCGGGTTCCTCTTAGCTATTTGCCTTTGAGATTTCCTTAGTTTTGTGGGATGTTTTGAAAGTCTTGAGTTAACTTATTTTCTTTGGAAATCATTCCTTGGGTGTGCAGCTAGAGTGCGGTGTTGATCTGGTGAGCTCGACCTCATCGGTGAGGTCGTCCTATGTGGTCAGGTCGACACCACCCCTCTATTTTTTTAGGTGCCAACCTAAAGAAGTTGGCTTCGACAGATCCACAGTTTAGTCGGCCTATTTGATCGACCTGTTGAGGTGAACACGGATTACCCGTGTTTTGTTGGAAACTATATGCTCAAGTGAAAATAAAAATTTATTGATAATACTTTCTGAGGTACACTGCGTTCCATGGGTGCGACAACTTTTTACTGTTGAGGTGTTCTAACTCATAGGCATCGTGTAAAGGGTCTCGTCTATTCGAAATGGTACTTTCCACTTTGGATTGAGGGGACCTTGGTTCGTCCCTAGGATGCGTTTGAGGACTAAGTCACCGACCTTGAAGCTCCTCTCTCTTACTTTGGAGTTGTAATATCGCTCGCTTCTTTTTTTATAGATCGCGTTCTTCATCTCGTCCTCTCTCCTCTTTTCTTCCAGGAGGTCGAGTTTGGCTCGACACGCCATGTTACTCTTTTCTTCTTCTAAGTGTGCTATTCGATAGGATGAGGTGTGAGCGGTATGAATGCTTCTGATCCGAAGGCCAGAAGAGAAAGGGGTCTCATTGGTGGATGAGCGGTGGGTCGTCCTATATGACCATAAGATTCCAGGTAACTCCTCTAGCTAACTACCCTTCAAGTCCTCCAGTCTCTTTTTTGTGTGTATTTGAGGATTTTATTCACGGCCTCCACCTGTACGTTTGACTAGGGGTGGTATGGTGTTGCAATGTGTTTCTTGATGTTTAACTCTCCACAAAATGCTTTAAACCTCTTGCTATCGAATAGTCTCCCATTGTCTAACACTATTGAAAGTGGAATGCCAAATCTGCATATGATCGACTTCCAACGAAGTTAATTATCTTCTGGTCGGTAATCGATGCCAGGGGTTTGGCTTCGACCTATTTTATGAAGTAATCGACTGCGACCACCACATTGTTGACTCCTCCTTTGCCTTTTGGTAGTGGGCCAATCAAGTCGATCCCCCATTTAGCGAAAGGGCATAACGAGTATATTGAGTTCAGAGGCTCAGCTGGGGAGTTGATTCGAGGTGCAAATATTTGGAATTTTTTGACTTTCGATACTACATCTTTCTTTAAGGTCGACCGGTAGTATCTTTGTTGGAAGAGTTTGTGGGCCAATGATTGTCCTCCTGCATGGTTCCTGCAAATTCCCTCGTGCACTTCCTTCAATGCATGTTCGATATCTTGTTCATTTAAACATCTGAGTAAGGGAACCGAGTATCCTCTCTTGTAGAGCAGTCCATCCAAAATGGTGAACCGGGCTAACTTGGTTTGTATCGATCGGGCTTCAGTCCTGTCTTCGGGAAGAAATCCTTCTCTAAGGTAGAGTAGGAATGGCTTCATACAACAACATTTTTCAGCTTGGTTTTCTTCTATTTAGTCAGCTTGACTTTCTAAGTAAACTGCAGCAGCGTCAAGTGTTGTCATGGAATGATGACTAACTATTACCGTGTTCAGCTCCTCAATACCTAAGCTCGATGCAAGCTTGGCAAGAGAATCGACTGGACATTATCATTTCGCGGAACATGGATTATCTCAGTTTAAAAATAGGCGAGCCGTGCTTTGGTGAGCTCTAGGTATAGTGCCATTCTAGGTTCTTTGGTCTCGTATTCCCCGTTGATCTGGTTTATAACAAGTTAGGAGTCATTGTGGATCTTTAAGTTTTTTATCCTCATGGAGGATGCCATTTTGAGACCAGATAAGAGAGCCTCGTATTCGGCTTCGTTATTGTTCAATGAGAACTTGAAATGGACATCCGAGAAAAACAACTTCTATTCATGGCTGATAAGTACTATCCCAGCACCTGCTCGGCCGGTGGTCGATGACCAATCGATATACAGGTGCCATTGTTTGGCCTCATCTGGAATTGACTCGACAGACGGTGTAAACTCAGCTATAAAATTAAGCAATGACTTGTCCTTTTATTGTTATCCTTGGCTCATAAGTTATATCGAATTGTCCTAGCTTGACAGTCCATTTGATCATTCTCCCGGATGTTGGTCAGTGCATAACTTGCTTCAAAGGAAATTTCGTCAATACTACTATCCGAGGATCCAAGAAATATGGGCCCAACTTTCGAGAGGAAATGACTAGAGCATAAGCCAATTTTTCCATGGACGAGTACTGATTTGTACTTTTTTGTACACTTTTTTGTTATCTTTTTGTGTCGCATTCGCGTGTGTTTTGCTTGCATTTACGGGTTTTAGGAGTCATTTTGGCCTATTTTGTTAGTTTTAGGTTTTTATAGCTTTTGTGCGATTTTAGTCGTTTTTCGTACATTTTTACCCTTTTTCGTATTTTTGGCCGTAGGATGACCAAGCGGGTCTCGTGCACGCTCGGAGCATCCCACTTYACTCGAATCGGAATGGAAAATRAAYGAAACACAGCGTGAATGAGGAGCGACGAARCGYCYGARGTTTAGAGCGAAARGAGAAAATCGAGCCGGAGCAGCCGAGCCAGTCGATCGACTGATAGTCCAGTCGATCGACTGACTCAGCCAGGATCGACTGGACCTTCGACTGGATTCCAGTGAGGTTGGCCGATTTTGAAAGTAGTCGATCGATTGGACCTTAGTGGATCGACTGCCAGTCGATCGGCTGCTCCTCAGTCGATCGACTGAGACGCAGTCCAGATTCGTGATTTTATCCCATTTTGACGATTTTGCCCCTGCATTTTTGTATAAATAAGCCCAGCTCTCCTACCTTATCCATAACCCTTCCTTGGTTGAATTTGGGGCTTTTGCTCCATTTCTCCCAAGCTTTTCTTTGCTTTTGTAKACCCTAGTTTGTAAATCCTTAGTCTAGGTTAGTGTGGTTAGCTTAGAAGTTAATCTAGTTTAGCTTAGTTAGTTAGTTTCTAATTAGTTTAGCTAGTTAGTTGTTTTTGAAGCAATTGTTGGAGAGGGTGACACCTCCTTCACTTGTGGAGCTTGTAGTTGAAGATTTGAAACTTGAGTTTAACGCATTTGGTATTTTCTTTCCCTTAATTTTCTTGTGTTGTTATTGTTGAATGTTGTTATTGATATTGTGTTGGTTTTTAGATTTAGTTTATGTAGTTGTTCTTGCACTTCAATTTCTCTAGTGTAGGTTTAATTGCTTTGTGTTGTTTTTTCATCTTCTTGTTTAGCAAAAACTCCATTGTTGCATCTTCAAGCTTTTTACCCCATTTGTCCAAGCAAACCTTGGGTTCTAAAAAGCCAAATGGGTCTTTCTTCTTTGAGCAATTTGACTTCTTTTCAATTTAAATGCTTTTGACCAATTTCAATTTCAAAGCTTTTGATTTCCCTCCATTCCTCTTTCAAGACTTGCAAGCTTCTTTAATTTAGTAGGTTTTAATTAATGTAATATTGTTAATTAGGTTTAATTAAGGTCATTAAAATTAATTAATCTCAAGAAAGCTTTAATTTGTATTTGATGTGACTTGTTTAGAAATTAGGGGTTTAGGGTTTTGGTTCGTTTAGAACCATTAATCGGATTTTGTTGAGGCTCGGGATTGACGACCCCAACTCTTGGTTCATAATCTGGGATTGACAACCTCGAATTGTGGAACAAGTGCTCGGTAAAACCGATTGATCGTGGAGACGAACCGAACACCCTAAACCCTCATTTCATTATTCTCATTTAAATCGTTTTTAATTAAAGTCTCCTTTTGAATTCAAGTTTAGCATAGAAACTCAAACCCAATCAAATGACTTATTGCTTTCTTAGGAGTAGATTAGTGTAATTTAGTTTAACAAGAGAATAACTAAAACCACTTAACGCCGATTATATCTATCCTCGAGAGACACGACTCGGGAAAGCTTACCGCTCTACAATCGACTTCGTACTATTGCGGAGAAGATCTCTTAGAGTGCTAAGAATTCTTCGATCAAATCTTGACGCCGTTGCCGGGGATAGATTAAGGCTAATGGTATTTTTAATTATTTCTCTTGTTATCTTAGTTAGTATTTAGTTTAGATTTTTGTTTTACTTTCGATACTCGTAATCCTTTGTTGAGTGTTGTGTTAGCAAGGTACTCATTCGGGGAGCTCGATGCCGCCCGCCTACACTCACGACGATCAAAGGATGCCTCCGCCACTCGATTGACCCGGCCGAGGATGGCAAACTATTGGGCTAGTTTGTCATACGACGACCCTAATATCCAAACTCCCTTTAATCCAATCCCTTACATCCAAAATCCCGAGTATCCAAATCCGTACACCACTCCCCCAAGCTATCGGGTCCCCTCGACTTACGATGACCCGTACGCTTTGATCGGTGAAGAATGGGCTCCCTCTTTCGATTATTCCGGTCCAAGCCCTTCTTGTTCTCCACCGACTTCATATCCCCACAACTCGAGCATGGATCCGTATGCACCGACTAGAGATCTTTATGATCCGGGTTTCGACGATCCATATGCTCAAATCGCCCCACCTTCTCCTTACCCAAGCTTTGACTCGTATGCTCCACCAATTCACGATTCATATTCTTGGAGCTACGACGTTTACGACCTACCCACCTCGAGTTCGTATACTCCGAATGATGACCCTTACACCTCGCTTTTTCAAGATTCGTCTATGACCCAACTCCCGGACTTTGAGCCTCTCTCATCTGAGCTTGTGGAGGTGATTCGACAATTGGATGAATGCCTTGCTCGCATGGAGACTCAAGTAGAGGGAATTGCCAACGAAGTGGAAGAGCTTAAGAGACCTCGTTTTGATGAGATTCCCACCTTTGATGTGGTGGATCCCACGGACGTTGACGGAAATTCGAGCTTTGACGACCTTTTGAAGGAGGTGTGCAAGGAGGTGGAGTTAGAGGGTGAGGAGAATGGGCCGGAAGTTGACATTACCCCTCTCGTGCTTCTTGAAGACGTTGTAGCGGAAATTGAGGGGGAGTCACTTTTGAGGTCCCCAAAGGCACTTGGAGTGTTGAGTTCGCTTGCTTTTAGCGAGGATGATGAAGATGTGCCGTTTGTGAAGGATGTGAAGAAACTTGAGCCTCTTTTGCCACCACCCAATGCCATTTGTATACTTGATCAAGAGGAGGTGGAAGAGGTAGTGGGGGATGTGTTGGATCCTACTCTCTCGTGCCCGACTACGACTATTTCTAAAGTCGAGAGAGTGGAGGTTACGGTCGGGGAGACGAAGGAGTACGTCGACCCATTTTGGGATGATCACGTTTGGGTGGTCGACTACTCCCTCTTCCGACCACCGAAGCAAGCCCGTCCTTTTGTTGTATCGACCTTCCGGCTTGCCCGACGTGCCCGCCTTGGTGATTTTTGTCACCCGGTGTGTCTACTAGAGAACATCAAGGCATGGCACGATCGCCACCTCTTCTTGGATCCCGGATAGCGCCTTTTGTATAACCGTCGAGCTATAGACGTTAAAGTAGCGCTTATTGGGAGGCAACCCAATTTGTAAAAAAAAGGAGAAAAAAAAAAGAAAGAGAAAAGAAAAGAAAAAAAAAAGAGAAAAGAGAAAATCCAAAAAAAAAATAGAAAATTCAAAAACCCAAAAAGATTTTTACTTTTTATTCATATTTTGTTTTTGCAACCCCCCGTTTGTTCATTTCTTGTAGGTTGCTTGTCTCGACTCCTGGAGAAGACTTATGCACGACCGCGCCAACACAAGCTCGAAAATAGGGGCGTTTCCTTTTCCCTTACACTTTTTACCACTTTATTTAGCTTAATATGCAATGAGGACATTGCTAGGTTTTAAGTGTGGGGTGGTGGTTAGGGTTCGCCTTAGGCTTTTAAATTGTTGCATGCTTGCTTGTGTTGATTTGAGTAGCGTGTGTGTTATTTTTGCTTGGATCCTTGGCGAAGTGATGCAGTTTTGATGATTTGGTTAGGGAGTTTAGATTGTCGATCGGATTTAGTGTACTTAGGTGGCTTAACTCATTGGGAACTTTGTTCGTCTTTAGCTTCGTGCTATCCTTGTGCTCAATATAGAACTAGTGCCTCAACTAGCCTTGTCGTCAAACACTCTCTATAGGATTTTTATTTTGTGTTTTGGAGTCGTCAATTGCTCCACGGTCTCGATCGAAAACATTGTAAGTTGCTAGTAGCAACAAGTGATCGAAACCGTTGATTTCTCTTTGTATATATCTTGCACTTTAGTACCTTTTCTCCTTGGGTACCAAAAAAAAATCAAAAAGAAAAAAAAGGAGAAAGAGAAAGCGTGCAAGAGTTGCACGTTTTATTACTTAATAACTACAAGGATTTATAACTTATCCTTGTTTTATTCATCATCATTTTTTTTTTTTCTTTTTTTTTTGATTTTTCTTTTTTTTTC
>BMAC01000832.1:459128-480716 GCA_014905375.1 Phtheirospermum japonicum | reverse complement strand
ATTCACCACAACGTGCCATCAAAAGTTGACGAGGGGCTGATTTCTACACGCCTACGCAAGGTGATCCACATAGTAGTTGCCAATCGGTTGGTGGGACTCCATTTCCTATGGTTGAGGTATAAATTAGATAATATGTAGTGTATTTTCACAAACCTACTCATTCAAGCACCTTGGTAGTTGATAAATAAGTAATTCTTAGTCAAGATTCATTATGATTTATCCTTTTCAGAGTCGTCTTTTCATTATTCATGTATTAGAAAATATGAAGTCCTCATTTTTTGCTTTGACTTTCATTAGAGAGTAGTTCTAATTATTGCCTGTTAATGGCATTGGATCGTATTATTTCCAGAAACAAATTTTCATAATTAAAACATATTTTTACCTGTATCAAGAATGTGAATACAAGACTAAAGGGCTGAAAGTAATTAGGTTTGTTATATATATAATATACTCAGGCCGTTACGGTCAGGGGATTTTTGCATTTTTGCGTTGTCAATACCTGCATATACTCAGGCCATTACGGTATAACCTATAAAACTCGAACTCGTTATCATCAAGTTTAAATTTGTATTCATCATCAGAATATAATCATTTTATCCAGACCATTAACTTTAGTCTACTTTGAGTAATAGAGTCCGACTGAGTGCCATCTGGCCCTGTCCATTCTGGGGGATATAAAAGTTGTTGCCAAGGGAATGGTTTACCCAACCAAGGAGGACACGATAGTGCATCATCAGAAGGTGTCACCCGGTCATGTGAAGGTTTCAGTAGATGAAGTTGTTGAGGGTGCACACAACTTCCTCTACCGTGAACAGCTCATCCAGAAATGAAGCACGTGGGTGAAGTTTTAGGTAGCTTTTTGCAGTGGCCGGTCAGTTTTGTTCAGGCAAGAGAGGTAATAATATATGTTTTCATTTCACCAATTATTGATTTAGTTTTAGTATGCTCAATCATGGCCATATGTACAGGAACTTACAAGGCCATATTCGAAGAAACAGAAAACAAGTCAAATGGAGACAAGTGGTGAGCAATCTGCAACCAAACCAAGGCCACCTCTTGTTGATGACGTTGTCTTGGAGACTTTGGGAGCTAATTGCAAAGAGCTACACTCGTTGATTCTATCGATGCCCGTGCATGTGGACTACGTCTCTATGGACCTAGAGCGCACCGTCTTCCATCATGAAAGAGCGACAAAAATTCATGTGCTAATTGATGATATTCGGAGCTTGTTCAGAATGGGGTGGATTAGTATTGCTGTTGTGCAAGTCTTTGCGCAGTACGAGCTGTATTTTTCCTTATCAATTAGTTCAATATTTAGCTTAAATTTATTTAGTTTTGAATCTACTAATGATTTACAGGTATCTTCGTGGGTTGGCTGAGAGTCTTTACACCGGTGCCATCGGATTTCTTTGTCCAGCGCAGATCTCAAAAAAAATATATTAATTGACCCGACTGTCACTACTGCAGAAAGTAGATACAAAGGCGCCTCATCCACGGCGGTTCTGGAAAACCGCCGTTAAATTCTTTTTTATACGGCGGTTTTCCAAAAAACTGATGTTAAATCCGTAATTTAACGGCGGTTTTCTTAAAACCGCCGTAGAATCCTACATTTTACGGTGGTTGTCTTAGAACCGCCGTTAAAGCTGAATTAATTAATGGTGGTTTTTAAGGAAGCGCCGTGAATTAACAAGTATTCACAGCGGTTCCTTAAGAACCGACGTTAATTAATTCATACTTTAATTAGTTTGCTAGATTTAATGTCGGTTCTATTAGAACCGCCGTAGAATAGTAGGCTGCCATGTCACCGATCCTCGTCCTTCTCAAGCAAAAATTTTGGGCCGTTGATCCGTGTCTCATTTGACGATCTGCATTCGCCATATCATCGATCCTTGTACACACCTCCATGCCTTCATCTTCATCTTCTTCGTGCATCTTCATCGCTTCAACTTCATCTTGGACCAAGGGTTGCCGACATCGCCGGAGATCTTCATCTGCATTCGCCAGCTGCCTACGTCACGGAGATCTTCATCTCCATTCGCCAGCTGCCGACGTCGCTGGAGATCGCCCGCTGTCATTGGACCAAGGGCCACCATGCCGGAGTTCGCCTGTACGCCTGTGTCGCCGGAGATCGCCTGCTGCATTCTCCTCCTACTTTCCTACACCAAGGGCCACAACGTCGAAGTTCGCCTGGACGTCGGAGTTCATCGGAGTTCGCCTGGACCTTCTCAAACTGGGAAAGACGAGGATGAACGGATGAGAGGACAACCAGCTGGACGTCAGAGTTCACCTGGACTCAGTCAGCTAGACGTCGGAGCTCACCGGAGATTGCCAACTGCCCCCAGAGTTTGCAAGGCTGCCCTTGGACGTCGGAGCTTACCGGAACTCACCTGGACTTGGTGAGCCGAACGAGATAGACTCGTTGAGATCACCAGTATTTTTTTTAAAATTTATATTAAATAACGGCGGTTCTGGACAACCGCCGTTAATTAGTTTGATTTAACGGATGTTGTAGAACCGCCGTAAAAGGTGCTTACTTTCTACGTCATTAGATTCAACGACTATTCAAAACCCGCCGTGAAATACCTAAAATAACCGCCGTTAAATAGGTATTCTGTAGTAGTGTGTTGTGACGTCGTACTTGGTTGATGCCTTCGATGCAATGTTTAGCAGAACATTCATTCTAGCACAATACCTAGACGAGTAAGAGAGACTATTTCTTATTCTTTTTTCCTTTACTCCTTTACAATTATTATATTTTATAAAGATAATTAATCATTGTGCTTATGAAAATGTGTAGTGACCACTGGGTGCTACTAGTGATATGTCTTCTCAAGAATCAGGTTTGTATTTTAGATTCAAAGGCATACAAGAGGGAGTTGGATATCAAGACACATATTAATACGTACGTAAATTTCCCCCTATATTTGTGTCTATTAGTTTTTGAAAAGGTAACTTGCTTTTCTTTTTTACAATAACATCATAAAAAACAATTCACTTTCAGGTCTTTATTATCAATGTAGTAATGTACTGATTCTTTTTGGTGTGCAATTGTTTCATGGGTAAGTTGTTTCATAGCATTTTGTAATTTTACTATTTCCACAACCTGATTCTTTCTAAAGCCTACTCAGTGTGTTTTCATTCATAAAACCGCTTGAAGTTTTTCATTGGATGTAATATAAGATTGGGTGGTTCATCTGCTCATTTTGGTTTTAAAACTGTAAATGTTTAATATATAGGTAACAATTCTTATTTTTATTGAAATAATACTTTGCGTGTTATTAACTCCTTGAGTGCAATGACTACAATTTGCAGGGTAGTTCGGACCTATTGGACAAGAAAAGCAAAAAGAGGAAGAAACATGGTGTGGAATAATTTGCCGGTAAGTTATTTTTTAAGGTATTAAAAATAAAATAGTATATTTATCGGTTACCCTAGTAGGCAAGTTAGTAAACTTATTCGACCCATTTCATTTCGACTCACCAATAGATCTATTGATAGGGGGATATTGATCTGCTTTCATATGATTTTTGTTGTGTAATCAACAATCGGGAGGCAATGAATGTGGTTATTATGTCATGAGGTATATGTATGACATTTGCTCTAGGTTCAGTATTAATTCTTCATTAGACAAGGTGCGTGTAAACTCATTCTTATTAGTAAAAATTACTAAATATTTTTTAAACTCCAAACTTAAACTTCATTTTTAAAATGACAAATTGAAATTTCGAATCAGAATGTGTAGGCCTCATTTGGAGTTGAACCATACGAGCAATAACAAATTGATGAAATTCGTGAGCTATGGGCAGAATACATTACTCGGTTACTCGTATATATGTATTTTTTCTCAGTTTTAATTACTTTTTCTTAGTTATTAAGCAATTATTTTGTAACTTGGTGCAGAACATTATGAGGAGGTTGGTGGATTTTCTCTGGATTTTGTTAGCTAATGTGACTCTTATTCATTCATAAGGGAAAAGCTTGGAATGGCAGATAAATAGAAGTGAAGAGGTTGTCTAAGGATTCATGGCAGGGCAATTTGGAATTCAAGAACGAGGTGTTATTAGTAGATAAACTTCAACACAAATATGGAGGGAAGGCTCTTGGGATTCTTTCTTGAAGGAATCGAGATGCTTCTTATTTACGAGTCCGCTTTGTGAGCTTTATGATGTTGAACATGAAAGATTATTGTCGTTTAAGTTTTTCAGTTTTCATAATGACATGGTTTGGGTTTGTTGCTAATTGTGCGATGAAATAACTAGTTCAACTTGAGTTTTATTAGATAGGATGGGAATTTTTGCATTTGAATTATTTATTATTGAATAAAATGTTTTTTTATATTAAATTATTTTATTGGAAATGGTAATTATCAATTTTTTTGATAGGTATTAAATTAAATTTTTTAAAATTTTGGGAATTTTATCAAAAATTTTAGGCATCGGTTTGGATGACAACAACCGATTCTTAACATTATTATACACATCAGTTGTTGACAACCAAACTGATGCCTAAGTAAAAAATCGACATCGGTTACTTGACAATGACCGATGCTTATAGGTAAACTATAGGCATCGGTTATGTGATCAAAACCGATGCCTATGGAGAATCACGAGGAATCGGTATTTCAGAACAACCAATGCATATACATAAACATTAAGCATCGGTTATGAGTTAAAACCGATGCCTACAGATAGTCATGAGGCATCGGTGAATTGAGAACAACCGATGCGTATACATAAACAATAGGCATTGATAATTCGTCAAAACCGATGCCTGTAGGTACATTATAGGCATCGGTTGTTATACAAAAACCAATTCCTTTAGAGAAAACTAGGCATCAATTCTTCATCAAAACCGATACCTATAAGTACACTATAGGCATCAGTTTTTTTACAAAAACCGATGCCTTTATAGATTATTAGGCATCGGTTCTTCATCAAAACCGATGCCTATAGGTATACTATATGCATCAGTTATTTTACAAAAATCTATGCCTTTATAGAACATTAGGCATCGGTTCTTTATCAAAACCGATGCATATAGGTATACTATAGGCATCGGTTATTTTAAAAAAACCGATACCTTTTGAGACTGTATATAGGCATTAGGCATCGACTTGTGATGACTATATGCATCGGAATTGGTCAAACAACCGATGTCTATGTCTATTATTAGCATCGGTTGCAAAACCGATGCCTAAAGTCCATGTTATAGGAATCGGTCTAATAAACATCGGATGTAAAACCGATGCCTATCAGCAAAAACAACCGATGCTGTTGGGTGATTTTTGTAGTAGTGTGAGCTCGATGATCCATCTCACTAATCGCCCCGAGATCTCTGGCTTGTTTATTATTGTCTTCAACAGTAAGTTAGTCCTGACCACTATCTTATGTGAAAGAAAGTATGGTCTAAGTTTTCGGGCCGTGCCCACCAGAGTTATCATATCATGTTTGATCTCCACATACCGGAGTTCGGTATTGTGTAATACCTTACTCCAATAATACACTGTCATTTGCAATCTTCCCTCTTCCCTGAGCAGGACTGTGCTTACCGCTTTCTTACCAATGGACATGTACAGAAATAGAGGCTCACCCATCATTGGTTTATTGAGTAAAGATATTTCAGTTAGGTATTCTTTTAACCTGTCAAAAGCAAATTGACATTCCTTGTCCCACTAAAAAAGAGTTTTCTTTCGCAGAGCTTGGAAGAATGGTAAACTTCTTTTCACTGATCGAGAGACAAACCTACCTAGGGTAGCTATCTGCCTAGCTAAACATTACATTTCTTTGATGCTCCGTGGGGGTTGCATATACTTGATAGCTTTATCTTTTTCGGGTTGGCTTTTATCCCTTCTCAGTCACCATATATCCTAAAGCATTTCCAGCTCTTACTCCGAATGCGCATTTCTTAGGACTAAGCTTCATTTGTATCTCCTCAAAGTGTTGAAAGTTTCCTTTAGGTCGGCAACATGCGAGATCGCCTTTACGCTCTTAACTAACATGTCGTTTACATAGACCACCATATTTCTTCCGAGCTAAGATTCAAATATTTTATCTACTAACCACTGGTATGTGTCTCCTGCATTCTTAAGCCTAAAAGGCATGACCACATAATAGTATGATCCTTTCGGGGTTATGAAACTCACCCTCTTCCAATCTTCCTTAGCTAGTATGATTTTGTGATATCCTTAGGAAGCATCCATCATGCTAAGTAATTCACATCCAGAGGTGGAGTCCACCATCTGATCTATTCTTGGTAGCGGATAATCGTCCTCGGAGCAGTGAGGCCCCTGAATCAACGCACATTCTCTAGTCTTCTTCTGTTTTTGTCACTAGTACAACATTGGAGAGCCATTCTGGGAATTGTATTTCCCAGATGTGTCCTGCCCCTAACAACTTTTTCACCTCAGCCTGTATTATGGCTTCTTTCTTTGGGCCAAAGTATCATTCACTACTGCAAAATCGGGTTTTAAAGGCGGTTTTTGGCATTTTTAACGGCGGTTTTAGCCACAACCGTCGTTAAAAATATTTTTTTTTAACTCGGTTTTCAGTGAACCGCCTTTAATTAATAGTTTTAGAAAGTTGTTTATGTAGTAATGAACGTATTTTTGAATACAGGTCAGATTTATTTCCAAGAAAATGGGAATACTTGCGAAGGGGAATATTTGGTTAGGTTTGGTTATTTTCTGGGTGAAAATAGATGTTTGCGTCAAATCCCCTCCTCATTCACCTAATAATTCATCCACTCGCAAGGTCTATATGCACCTATCGTGCTTGTAGATTTAAAATCTATTTAATCCAATATATTCTATGTAGATTCCAGGGTGTTTCAAAAAGATTCCAAAAGGGCAAAGCCTCACAAAAGCAAAAAAAACACACCAAGAACTGCAAGATGAAGAAAAACAACAATGAGAAGAAAAGGGAGCTGCCCAAGGAGTCGGCACCATGTATTGATCAACCACAACCCTCTAAGAAATAAAACCGGAAAGAAGTTGCTATCTTCGGAAACTACAGGAGTTATTACGGATATAGGGTAAACCCATCTCTACTTTTTGTTTATTTTATTTGTTTGTTTGTTTGTGTGTGTATGAGTGTGTTTTCTTATGTGTGAATGTTGGGTCATATGTAATATTTTGACTTTGTCCATTGAAGTTGTAGAAGCTTAATAAACTATTTATCTTATGACCGAAATACTGTGTTAGACTAAGGTTACGTTTTATCTCAGTTATTGGTATACTCAATTCGGGGTATTTTGGCGTTCCTAGGTCGGACAGGACTTGGACGAAGATCCTATATTAAAGATGATAAAGAAAGAATGGTTGAGGGAATGGACTGCTTTGACAATGGATGCAACTCTGGGTTGATAACAATATCTCTTGGTTAGTTAAGCAATTTCCATCGAAATTCATTCAGAAATGCCCCTTTTTCGTGACCAGTGGATAATATTGTTCTGTGATCGTTCAATTTTCATCTTCTCTCTCTTTTTTTTTTTCTACAGCAAAAAAAGTTTGATTGCCGGAGCATTCTTGGTGTTGACATTGACGGAGGTAAATGCATTCCATCTTATTTTCCTGTCAATATTAGAATAAAACCAAACGAGACTTTTTAATTTTGAATTTCAATAAGTAAATTATTTTAATTTTTAGATTTTTGTTTTACTTTTGTATTAGCTATCCATATTATTTGGTAAGCTTAGTAAACCACTTCTCTGTGAGGATTAATAAATTTAAATACCATGATGACTAACTAATGTTGGATGATGTAGCTTGCATGTATGAATTTGGCTTGTTTAGTGACAATTTTCGACCACGACTTGAGATTTTTGGGTACTGTACAGTTCTTTTGTGGTTTTTTAACGTGTTGTTGATGTTATTGTAGTGATTGCTTACACGATTCAGGTTGATTTTTTTTCTTTTCTTTTTCACTTGATTTAATTGATTGAGTTTTCGAAAAAAATTCAGTTACATACGATGAAATGTTGCCTTGTAAAATTATATTCTAACTTCTGGATGGATATATGCATATGGATGAAGTTTTAGATATCAAGGAAGAAGATAAGTCTCCATGTACTAACCTTGAAGTATGGTTTGTAATTAATGCACTTCATCTTCTATTATTTTCTTTCGCTGTTTAGTGTATAATAATGATAAGAGACCTTATCTACTTTCATTATGGAATTTAGATGTTATTGTTTGTGTCTGNGATTATCTCACGGTTCTGCTAGACCAATCTACCGTAATAAAGTAACTTCATCAGGACCATATCTATGCAACTAGCATGGGATAAAAGATATGAAATGCCAATATATAAAAGATATTATTACGAATAAAAACCGATTGTTTTACAAGAGAATGGTCAGACCACAGCCACAAGTTGGCTTGTTGGTCACCTAATTCTAACACATTTTAGAACAGCAGAACCCTTCGAGAGATGAAATATGGGTGACCAGAGAACATAATCGCACATTTTTTCTCTGTTTCAAAGAGACAGTAATGCAAGAGTTATCTAGGACACCTAATAACATCACCGAAATAGTCAAGTGGTTAGCATATGGACCTGCTTCACATGTGAGGTGTTATGAAGGTTATGAAATCAATGGGTATACATTTTACATGAAACGTTAGGATGACAAAAGTGTGCTGCAAAAATAGTGGTGTCTCAATAGTTGCATTAACGAGCGATTATTCGAGTGCGAAAGGTAAAGGACCAGTGGATGCTTCTATGTTGTTTAATGAGGTCAATGAGGACATTTGGGAACTTGACTATAAATTGCTCAAGATTCCTCTTTTCCGGTGTAGTTGGGTCGACAATGGACGGGGTGTGAGGGTTGATGATGTGGGATCCACTTTAGTTGATTTTAGTCGGTCGGGTTATCGGGATGATCCATTTATACTTTCATCACAAGCGAAATAAGTCTTTTATGTTTCTGATCCTGCCAATTCTAGGTGGTCTCTGGTCCTCCCGAGCAAAAGGATTATTGTTATTGTTAGTGATATCGTAGATGAAGACGAGTACGACCACTTCGATGAAACCCCACCATTTTCCATTGGTATTCATGAACCTCCAATAATCTTAGGAGATGGTTATATTAATTCTGACCATGGAGAAGGAGAGTGGATTGATAATCAAGATTAATGCACTTAACGTGTAAGATTATTTTTTTGGACGGTGAAATTTACTCAGTCATAATAAATTATAGCAGCTGTTTCTAACTCATTTTTTCTCAATTATAAACAGACATCCTATTGCTTGGAAGCAGCTTCATACTGGGTTAGGAATTGACTCATCACTTTGTTATTCATCTCCATGGTGGTTGCTCATTATTTTTTTGTGTGTGTGTAAAAAAACACAAAAAACACACCTTTTATTGTTGTTTCAGTCTGGTTTTGTTATTGGAAGAGCTCCCTTTGTTTTGGTTGATTTGGTTATTTTACCAAAATGCTTGTTATGAAAGATATTGTGTAAATTCATATTGACAGTTTATGGAAAATTTTCAGTTTTCCTAAGATCTTGGTTATTTTTCCATACAACTTATCGTTCTGGTGAATTTGAGAGTGTTTAGCAGAAATGCTTGTTATGAAAGCACTGTAATGGCATGTATTTGTTGGTAAAGGCAATTGTCATTAATAATATATACAATTAAATTGTGGTCTTTGGAATAGTTGAAGGGTGTAAGTTAAATGTGGTTTTATTGAAAGCCAATATTCCCAAGTGTGTTTTTTATAATGATCTCATTTGCAAATATGAAATTTGGAAGTGTTTGTATTATAAATATAAGTTTTGGATATTTTATAAATATTGATTTTAGATAGGGTATAGATTTAATATTAATTATTGAGAGATGTTATTCTGTAAATATGAAATTTGAAAGTGTTTGTATTATAAATATAAGTTTTGAGTAGGTTTATTTTGTAAATATTAATTTTTTGGGGGTAGATGTATATTTACCTTATAAACTAATAGTAATCTCCTACCATTTTCTTTTCTTCCAGAACACATGCCCAATTGCCGATAACACTTTGTAATCTTATTGTAAATAAAAAACATATCAACACTTGAACATGGAAAACGGGGGAGGAAAAAACAAAACAAATAACTAAATCTCTTGGTTATATGAGGCATGTAAGCTTCAAAGGCTTGACAGAATTATCAATGTGTAATATTCAAACCCGTGCCTAAATAATAAGCTTTCTTCTTGATTTTTTCCTGCCAGAATATGTCAGTAGCATCGGTTATTAACATTAGCACCGATGCTTAAAGTATGTCCATAGGATCGGTTATACAACTCACTTCAAAACCGATGCTTAAAATTTTTTAATGGAATCGGTTGGTATAGAGACAACCGATACATTTAATATTAGCACAGCTCGGGGTTTGAACCCGGGACCTTTTTCGGCCATTAAATTCTTAAAGTATGTTCATGGCATCGGTTTTTATGTTAAATTCACAACCGATGATTAATGTATGATGACTGATAAGCAATAGTTTTCAAGATCACTATATTCAAAATAATTAAAGTATTCATTTTGTTTGCATGCATAAACATTATTTTTTTAAACCTAATTATTTAAGAGCAAATAGTAAAATAGGTGTTTTGGAAAAATTAATCATTACTCCCTCCTATTATAAATATTAGACATTCAAGCACAAAAACTCACAATATGAAACTCAAAAAAATATCTATCATACCTCGTTAATACACTCATTTAACAGTCATTATTTTCTTGTTTTGCCATTTGCCTCAAAAATTTGTGAGAGATTTTTTTGGTATAAAAGTGGAGTGAGTTTATTGGGAAAATAAAAATAATTAATGTGTGGCCAACTAATTAAGGGCAAATTTAGAACTATAAACATAAATCTACAAAACGTATATTTTGCATGTCTTCAATAAACACCACCAGGGAGTAATCATTTCATATAATTAGTAGGTGTCAATAGCATGTACCATTTTCACGCAAAATGAATTATGATGAAAGGTGGTTTGAAGTCAATGTCAATTAAATGATCAATTTCACAGTGTCTTTTGAGCTGCACAACCATACGAAATCAAATCCTCTCTTAAATTTTCTATTTAAAGATGCAATCACAAACTCTTCAACTCACTTTTCTCTTCTTTGTAAACCTCCCTTCATATTTTCTCAGATTCTCTTATTGATGTCGAGCTCTGACAGCGACGGCGAGGCTGGTCCATCTGGACTCGTCGAACAACTCGAGGCGGAGATAGTCCGCCTCAAAAAAGACTTTGTGGATCAATTATTCCACATTGTTGAAATTCTTCTCGAAAGCCAGCGATATGAGGAAGAGAGGGATCGCCTGGCAGCTGAGAACGAGTTGTTGAAGGAGAAGCTGAAGAAGTACGAAGATAAATAAGCCCATGTAATTTAAAATGAACTGTTGTTGTCTTTATTTTTTTTAAATTTCCGTATGGGTTTATTAATAAAATTTCCATTTTGTGTTGATATCCTCTACCATTATTTGCCGTTTTTATCCTTTATTGATGTTGTGGTTGATTATCTATTTTATCGTTACTGTACAAATCTATTTTTATTTTTATTTTTGCACAAATAATTCTATGCTTATTTATATTTTATTAGAATAACAAGTCATTTACTATTTATTCTCTTAAGTATGTGTCTTGTTCGGCATAAATAATTCTATGCTTATTTCTGTTTCAACATTTGATTTCAAGATACATTTATTAAAAACAACATTTCATTGGTATATACATATTAATATTGATCTAATAAACTATATTCGTTTCATGCTATATTTGAGATGCCAAAAAAATTATAAAAAAAAAATAAAGGGTTCTAACCAGTTGGAAAAACAAACAAGTTTTAAACACTGGCCAAAAAAATTATCGAAAACTAAAATTACAAAGCCATTTGAATTGGCAATTATTAACAACAATCATTTGGAATACATCATAATTTGGGACACCACATGAATAGGAACCAATTCAATGTAATAATAAGGGTTTGAGCTGCGTTTTATTCCTTCCCACCAGTAGCTTCCTTTACTGTATAATCCCATCTATCCCACATCGCCTTTCTAAGAGGAATTTTGGCAACTTAAAAATGTGCTCCTCCTTTGGACCTTTCAGAATCAACCCCTGGTCCGGGGAATCACTATTGGGCTCGATTGGGCTTCAAACTGCTTTGCTTGATGGACATGGCGCGTGGACTGGGGTTTTATCTTTAATCGGATTGGCTAGGGCCTGCCCGTAGCCCGTCTAAAGTTTTCTTTTTCTTATTTTGGATTTATTAAATGTAAATTAAATGAAGCAGATCTTGGACTTTTCAGCGTCTTATTAAATTGGAACAGAGGGACTTTTCAGATGTTAGTTGCGTATATTGATTTATTATAGAAGTAGCAGGGTGGGCTTGGCTGCTTGAATTTCCTAAGATCTTAACAGTATTATCGGTTATTACCATTAGGACCGATGCTTAAAGTATATTTTTCCGCACTTTTCTTACCAGCGATGAATATGCATCGACTCTTGTCCAACAACCGATGCTTAACCCTAATATTTACAATATACCTCGAAAAACACAAATTTAGAATCTCCCAAACATCTTACAATATAGAAAATTATCTTCTCTCCCAGATTTAGGATGACTTTAATTCCGGCATTCACCAAGACCATCCTCATGCCCAGTTCACGTTTCATGGTATATGTGATTTTATTTTATCCATTTTTTTTCTTTTTCTGTTCTGATATATATTTTCTGATTATTGTCTGTTTGTATGATCTTTTTAAATTCTTAATATTGTTGACACGATTGCATCATATCTCGCAGAAAATCGTCAATTTTTTTTTGCAGATCTTCAGAGTAAGGATTTTACTCTGGGCAATCCCATCGGGTAGACTTGGGATGTCACTGTGGAGTTTATTGGTGAAGAGGGTGACGAGGTTTGTTCTCTCCATATCTTACTCAAGTTTGTTGATGAACAAATTTGTGTGTTAAGAACCGTTATTTGATTTGTGTTATTTGTGTTCTTCTGTGTTCAAGACAGTGATACTATTATTATAAAGAAAAAGTGGGAGAATTAGGCCGGGAGTTAAATGATTATGAATTGTATTTCTTCGTATATATAATAATGTCTTTCTTGATGTGTTGTTTAAGTTTCTACAAACAAGATATGACTGAGATTTTGCATTATACTCTATTTTTTATTATTATTTTTTGTTTATTGTAGGCGCGGTTCACAGGCGAGTGGCTCGATTTTGTGGATGACAACAAAACTTTAGAAGACTATTCCGTTGTCTTCATTAATAATGAGCCTTATATTTTTGATGTAATAGTCTTGGACAGCAAAGGCGTTACAAGCAATCACTTTGTAGGTGTGAAAGATCCTGACACGCTGAGCTGACTGATTTTCCTTCTTTCAAAGCATCAGTATCGAATACTGCTCTAGACCGTGGACGAATAGTAAGTTGAAGATTTTTTAAATTATCTACAACTAATACACTTTCCACCAATTATTGATATGTTGTCTGTTTTACTTCTAATCACGCGAGCTTTTTATAGGCCATTCCAAAGGACTTCTGGACTGAGCATGTGGTCCCAGGAGGTAATGGTCATCAGGTGAAGGCTACAATTCTAGGGTTTGCTTATCAACGTTGGGTTGTTGATGTATCAAACTGGGCATCAGATGGTCACCATGTCCTTACTGGCTGCCAGGAGATGCTTCAAGACTTATGTTTGCCACTCAACTAAACCTTCGTCCTTTAGCTCATGGATCTCCCATCTTTAGTTTTTGTTTTGTGGATATATCAAGTTGCATATTTAAGAATACTTTGGTTTTTATCTTTATGTTTATATTTAGCATGGAATCAGATATAATGGGGAATTAGATGTGTTTGGACTATGTTTTGGCATGTTCATTAGATGTAATATTATGGTGAATGCTTAATCTTTTGCAGTAATGGTTGTTATGAGGCCAAAAATTAATTACTTTATAGCCTTTATTTATGTTTCAGACATTTAATAACCTCTAAGATTGGTTTATTTGTTCTCTTCTCCTAGCTTTTATTAATGAATCCCCTGTGTTCGATTAATTGATTGAGAGTTGCTTAATTAATTTAAGATTCCATTTTCTAACTTCTCTGGAAAATAAGAAACATACAAAATGGATTAATTTATCCTTCGATTAAAAAACATTACTCTCCCAATCCAAACACATGAACAACGGAACAATCACATTAGCAAATTCCCTTTCCCGATTTTAGAACCCTAGAAAGGCAAACAATAAACAGCGTAAAACACACATTCATTCCCAACACTAAAACCACATATATCCTAGAGACACCTTTAGCTGTTTTTGCAGATAATAAACCAAGTAATCAAAAGCGCCGTGCACAACCAACGTTCCCGATTTATACTCTTCTTAACATATTCTTCAAGCTTACAATTTTCAGCATCAAGTGCTTTCAGGTTTGTTTCATGTTTCTTCACATCTAATTTAAGTCTCTTTACGTTAGCCTCCAACACTTGAACATTCAGCTTCAAATTTATTTGCTCGTCTTAAAAGTTCGGGAATAATTTGAGTAGCTCTTGGGTATAGTGGGTCCTCAAGCCATTTGAAAAACTTGCACCCTTAAGGCTCCTACAATATTATTTACTCCAATCAAAATTAATTCAAACAACCCCAATAACTACGAAAAATGAAGACTATCAGAAAAACAAAGCAAAAGCACGACACACCCACACAAATCTTAAGAAACGATTATTTTAACTACAATCAATCAACCACATGTTAACATCTTATACAAACCCCCAAACCCCCAAATCATTATTAGCCCTAATATTTAAAAATAGGAAAGAAATTCAATATTTACACGAAATCTTGGACAACTTATATATCTCCTCCCGGGATTGAGGCCTACCTCAATCCTAAAATTTATAAAAATTGCATCATCACAATTGCATTTTCCTCTTATCACGGTGAACTCAGAAATTTGCCTCCACGTCATTTCCAGGTTATTGTCGAAATAGCACTCCTAGACTGAAATATGGTAGTTTTATTACAAACAGTTTTAGGATTTTTCAGATTGCACCCTAAAATTTATAAAAATTATGTTCTGGCCCTAAATCTCCAGAATTCGTAATTACTCAATCAAATTTCATAACTTTTATCGGAGTTTAATTTTGTGATAGTAAGAGTTTAGACTTAAATGAACAAACAAGTCTTTCAAAAGATATAATTATGTTTTAATTTCATTGCCAATAAAATTATCGTGGCGACCGCAAAAGGCAGGCAAAACGAGACTCTCCATAAAGTAGCCTCTGTCTTGAAATTGATCATAACCCCCATTATCGATGACCAAGGACCTCAATGATCTATCTTTCACATTATAAACAACCAAACGAGCTCGATCAATCAAAACAACATCCTCCTCCTCATCTCCAACAAAACACAAAGGCGTGAACCCAGACAAAAATCCCTTACAATAAATGTTGAGTTTCGTCCAAGACCCTACCACACCATACTCTTTTATAAGCCATACATCCGTTCTTTGGTCACCGGTTTCCCTATCTACCAAACGAAGACATCCCCCAAAAACCACAAGTGCATTTGTTGAAAACTTGCTAACCACATGGACACCAACAGGTGGAGTGATTTCGAAATATGCCTCGGTAACCAAATGTAAAGCAATGATTAAAAACTCCAGCTTTCCCAATTCATTCATCTTATAATGCAGCCAATGGATTGCCCCGTTGAATAACATTTCGCAGGGGTTGCAAGTTACTAAATTACCATAAGGCGAGGTCTTAAGACTTTTCCAAACACCTGTTTTCATAGAGTACACATATGCACCACCGCAACGGTTAGGCACAAATGGGCCGTCATAATCCAAATCACAATAAGAAAGTAAAACCACTCTATAATCATCTCTAGCACTATCATACCCGTATCCACATGCGACATGGGTAGTCCCACCCCTAACCAGAGGTGAAGGATGTAGTCTCACCTGCTCCAGAGTAATGGGGTTCACAAAAACCATCCCACCATTTAGATTGAGTAGTAATAATAACCCATCGCATGAACCCAAAACCAATCTGCACACACCTGGAAAGTCGAGCTCTCTTAAAACGGTGCTAATTTTTCATTTTATGATTTCGATGGAGAAAATGGTGTTGGATGGGGTGATGAGAGTGAGATATTCTTGGAGGGGTTTTTCTCGAGCGAGGTGGGATTTGATGAACTGTGGGGTGGAGATCAAGTTGCACCATGTTTTTGATAAAGACCTGAGCTTGCCTATCGATTTTGTAGGGAGGCGTAAGAATATGTCCATCAAGATTTCTTGGGGAAGATCCATATTTCTGTTCAAGACTTTGTAGAGGTTTGGAAGGGATAATGTTTACTTCTGGGAGGAAGGCCAGAACGCGGGACTTTTTGTAAAATTTTTAATATTATAGGCATCGGTTATTCCTAACAAACGACTTTAATTGTCTGATAAAACTTATGAGCATTGGTTGTTTTTGTACAACCGATGTATATACTCGTGAAATTCGGCAGTTTGTGGGAGAGGGAGGGATTCGAACCCGCGTGGTTCGTAGCCTCTGAAAAGTCTAATTTTGCCCCCAAATACATGAAAACTAAGTTTTTGAAATAAATTTCAGTCCAGAATTTTCATATTTCCCACTCCAAGAACCCGCCAGAGTAATATTTTGGAATATGAGATGATTCATTCCCCGTCGCCTGCTGTTCGCCGTGGATTCCCCGTCGCCTAGTTTCACCCTCGCCTACTACAAATTGTGCAAGAATGTATGTTTTAATACTTGTTCAGTTCGTTGATTAACATGTTTGGGTAATTTTTAGGTGTAGAAAGTTAAATTCTTCGAGTTGGTAATTGGTGTTGGAACTAAGAATTTTTACCACAAGCATTTTTCGCTTTCGGTAGCCAAGTCGGACCTTTTAGGTAAGACTGAGACTGGTTGATTAGGTTGATCACCCTTTTAGCATAATTGGTATATATGTTGAAGACCGAACCTCTGAATTCCATCCATTTCCAATGTTTATGACATGTTTAATTATCATATTAAATTAGTTGCTGCTTTATGCAAAATACAAGAAAAATTAATTCACACACCCACATGAAGATCATCAGTGAACGTACTTTGAGGGATATAGAGCCCACCTGTAGTGAATTAATGAATATGGTTGATGACATTTATTTGACGATTAATTTCACTGTCGTATTTTGGACATCCTGTTCACAAGCCATTTGAACCCTCTTGAACTATATGTTATGCGGTAAGTACCTTCATAAAAGTTGTTGATATGATTCTTAGTTATCTGTAACTGCTAAAATCATCGAAGTATCTGTTTTCACTCTTGTAATCTAATTAAAGCATTTGGTGTTTGTAGATTGATGTGTTAGCTTTTATTACCGTATAAATTATATTTTTCATCTAATGTTTTAAGAATTTTATCAACTAACCACACAGAGTCATGACTGATTCTTCGAGCACCCAATGGGAACACGAGTCTGTGAAGAGAAGATCAAGAGGATCAACAACATGCATAAAAGTGAAAAATAAGCCGTCAGAGCAAAAGCATGTCGAATTTGACGATACAAATAAACCTATCGGGAAATATGCTGCCAATTTCAAAAATAACCTAGGTTCTCTAGTTCTGTCACATGTAGATATTAACATCGACGAGTGGAAACACGTCGAGAGTGGTCATAAGGATATTATTTGGGAGGATTTGCAAGTATATAATAATCAACTTTTCATAGTAAATTATCTGTTAATGAAAACACGTGTTAACATATATGTCTGTTTCTTATTTATTCAAAAAGAGTTCAACATTGAAGGTGATGAAAAGAAGAAGCACTTTCTGAAGGTTGCAGGATTGAGGTGGACCGCTTTCAAGACACGGTTAGTGCGTGATCATCCATCCCAGTTATATCCCTCCATTACGGATGAGCAGTGGGAGAAATTCGTTAATGATCATCAATCTGAAGAATTCAAGGCATGTACAGTGTATTACCTTTAAAAAAACATTCACCAGAAATGTATATCTAATATTTTCCTAAAATTGGTTTACTAGGAAAAAATTAGGAAAGCTCGGGAGAGCCAGTCTCACAACCAGAATCCACACTTTCTTGGACCCGGCGGTGGATATGCTAGTGCAAAAGCAAAGTAGGTTGTCAGACCCTCTCTCGTCTTCATCTTCATGTGCTTCACTCAGCTCAAGTATTGTTGTGGATGATCGCAGCTTAGATTGGGTTCGAGCAAGAATTAAGAAAGATGAAGAGGGAAATTATGATATCCCGAATGAGCAAATGAAGGGGGTGGTTGATAAAATTGTAATTATATTTTTTTGAAGAATATATTTTGTAAGTAATAACTTAATGGCATGGGGAAAGTGTATTAAATGATGTTTATCATTTCTTGAAACAGGTGGAGAAGGCTCGAGAAGTCAGCGAAGGGACGTTTCTACCGCAGAGGCACAATTACATATTGAATGCGTCTCTAGGGAAGAAGGAGCACCCGGGTCGGGTGCAAGGTGTAGGTAGCCATGTGAATGTGAGGACTATTTTTGGTCGACCGAGTCAGACAAGTAGGAGACAAAGTGGAGTGGTATCAGTAGACGAGGTTAGGGCGGCTCTGACACAAGAAATCACGCAGAAGATGCATGACAAGTTTGATGCTCTACATTCTCAATTCAACCAGTTGTATGAGCAAGTGAATAACCAAGGTCCGCAGATTCCGGTTATTCACCACAACGTGCCATCAAAAGTTGACGAGGGGGCTGATTTCTACATGCCTACGCAAGGTGATCCACATAGTAGTTGCCGATCGGTTGGTGGGACTCCATTTCCTATGGTTGAGGTATATATTAGATAATATGTAGTGTGTTTTCACAAACCTACTCATTCAAGCACCTTGGTAGTTGATAAATAAGTAACTCCTAGTCAAGATTCATTATGACTTATCCTTTTCAGAGTCATATTTTCATTATTCATGTATTAGAAAATATGAAGTCTCATTTTTTTGCTTTGACTTTCATTAGAGAGTAGTTCTAATTATTGCCTGTTAATTGCATTAAATCGTATTATTTCCAGAAACAAATTTTCATAATTAAAACATATTTTTACCTTTATCAAGAATGTGAATACAAGATTAAAGGGGCTGAAAGTAATTAGGTTTGTTATATATATATAATATAATCAGGTCGTTACGGTCAGGGGATTTTTGCATTTTTGCATTGTCAATACCTGCATATACTCAGGCCATTAAGGTATAACCTATAAAACTCGAACTCATTATCATCAAGTTTTAATTGGTAAATATTCATCAGAATATATTCATTTTATCCAGACTATTAACTTTAGTCTACTTTGAGTAATAGAGTCCGATTGAGTGCCATCTGGCTCTGTCCATTATGAGGGATATAAAAGTTGTTGCCAAGGGGATGGTTTACCCAACCAAGGAGGACACGATCGTGCATCATCAGAAGGTGTCACCCGGTCATGTGAAGGTTTCAGTAGATGAAGTTGTTGACAAGAACCGCCGTAAATTGTCTGTTCTGGAAAACAAATTTTCTAGAAGGTATTTTTCAAGAACTGCCGTAGAATCCACCGCCGTAAACTTTTACGGCTGTTCTTAAACCACCGTAAAAAAATATCACTTTCTATGGCGGTTCTTGAAAAACCACCGTAAAAAACCCCACTTTCTACGGAGGTTTTAGAACAACCGCCGTAAAAGTTTACAGCGGTGGATATAACGGCGGTTCGAAAACCGCCGTTAAAAATGCCAAAAACCGCCTTTAAAAACCCGATTTTGCAGTAGTGAATGATACTTTGGCCCAAAGAAAGAAGCCATAATACAGGCTGAGGTGAAAAAGTTGTTAGGGGCAGGACACATCTGGGAAATACAATTCCCAGAATGGCTCTCCAATGTTGTACTAGTGACAAAAACAGAAGAAGACTAGAGAATGTGCGTTGATTCAGGGGCCTCACTGCTCCGAGGACGATTATCCGCTACCAAGAATAGATCAGATGGTGGGACTCCACCTCTGGATGTGAATTACTTAGCATGATGGATGCTTCCTAAGGATATCACAAAATCATACTAGCTAAGGAAGATTGGAAGAGGGTGAGTTTCCATAACCCCGAAAGGATCATACTATTATGTGGTCATGCCTTTTAGGCTTAAGAATGCAGGAGACACATACCAGTGGTTAGTAGATAAAATATTTGAATCTTAGCTCGGAAGAAATATGGTGGTCTATGTAAACGACATGTTAGTTAAGAGCGTAAAGGCGATCTCGCATGTTGCCGACCTAAAGGAAACTTTCAACACTTTGAGGAGATACAAATGAAGCTTAGTCCTAAGAAATGCGCATTCGGAGTAAGAGCTGGAAATGCTTTAGGATATATGGTGACTGAGAAGGGATAAAAGCCAACCCGAAAAAGATAAAGCTATCAAGTATATGCAACCCCCACGGAGCATCAAAGAAATGTAATGTTTAGCTAGGCAGATAGCTACCCTAGGTAGGTTTGTCTCTCGATCAGTGAAAAGAAGTTTACCATTCTTCCAAGCTCTGCGAAAGAAAACTCTTTTTTAGTGGGACAAGGAATGTCAATTTGCTTTTGACAGGTTAAAAGAATACCTAACTGAAATATCTTTTACTCAATAAACCAATGATGGGTGAGCCTCTATTTCTGTACATGTCCATTGGTAAGAAAGCGGTAAGCACAGTCCTGCTCAGGGAAGAGGGAAGATTGCAAATGACAGTGTATTATTGGAGTAAGGTATTACACAATACCGAACTCCGGTATGTGGAGATCAAACATGATATGATAACTCTGGTGGGCACGGCCCGAAAACTTAGACCATACTTTCTTTCACATAAGATAGTGGTCAGGACTAACTTACTGTTGAAGGACAATAATAAACAAGCCAGAGATCTCGGGGCGATTAGTGAGATGGATCATCGAGCTCACACTACTACAAAAATCACCCAACAGCATCGGTTGTTTTTGCTGATAGGCATCGGTTTTACATCCGATGTTTATTAGACCGATTCCTATAACATGGACTTTAGGCATCGGTTTTGCAACCGATGCTAATAATAGACATAGACATCGGTTGTTTGACCAATTCCGATGCATATAGTCATCACAAGTCGATGCCTAATGCCTATATACAGTCTCAAAAGGTATCGGTTTTTTTAAAATAACCGATGCCTATAGTATACCTATATGCATCGGTTTTGATAAAGAACCGATGCCTAATGTTCTATAAAGGCATAGATTTTTGTAAAATAACTGATGCATATAGTATACCTATAGGCATCGGTTTTGATGAAGAACCGATGCCTAATAATCTATAAAGGCATCGGTTTTTGTAAAAAAACTGATGCCTATAGTGGTACTTATAGGTATCGGTTTTGATGAAGAACTGATGCCTAGTGTTCTCTAAAGGAATTGGTTTTTGTATAACAACGATGCCTATAGTGTACCTATAGGCATCGGTTTTGACGAATTATCCATGCCTATTGTTTATGTATACGCATCGGTTGTTCTCAATTCACCGATGCCTCATGACTATCTGTAGGCATCGGTTTTAAC
>BMAC01000832.1:434794-458682 GCA_014905375.1 Phtheirospermum japonicum | reverse complement strand
GGCATCAGTTTTTTTACAAAAACCGATGCCTTTATAGATTATTAGGCATCGGTTCTTCATCAAAACCGATGCCTATAGGTATACTATATGCATCAGTTATTTTACAAAAATCTATGCCTTTATAGAACATTAGGCATCGGTTCTTTATCAAAACCGATGCATATAGGTATACTATAGGCATCGGTTATTTTAAAAAAACCGATACCTTTTGAGACTGTATATAGGCATTAGGCATCGACTTGTGATGACTATATGCATCGGAATTGGTCAAACAACCGATGTCTATGTCTATTATTAGCATCGGTTGCAAAACCGATGCCTAAAGTCCATGTTATAGGAATCGGTCTAATAAACATCGGATGTAAAACCGATGCCTATCAGCAAAAACAACCGATGCTGTTGGGTGATTTTTGTAGTAGTGTGAGCTCGATGATCCATCTCACTAATCGCCCCGAGATCTCTGGCTTGTTTATTATTGTCCTTCACAGTAAGTTAGTCCTGACCACTATCTTATGTGAAAGAAAGTATGGTCTAAGTTTTCGGGCCGTGCCCACCAGAGTTATCATATCATGTTTGATCTCCACATACCGGAGTTCGGTATTGTGTAATACCTTACTCCAATAATACACTGTCATTTGCAATCTTCCCTCTTCCCTGAGCAGGACTGTGCTTACCGCTTTCTTACCAATGGACATGTACAGAAATAGAGGCTCACCCATCATTGGTTTATTGAGTAAAAGATATTTCAGTTAGGTATTCTTTTAACCTGTCAAAAGCAAATTGACATTCCTTGTCCCACTAAAAAAGAGTTTTCTTTCGCAGAGCTTGGAAGAATGGTTAAACTTCTTTTCACTGATCGAGAGACAAACCTACCTAGGGTAGCTATCTGCCTAGCTAAACATTACATTTCTTTGATGCTCCGTGGGGGTTGCATATACTTGATAGCTTTATCTTTTTCGGGTTGGCTTTTATCCCTTCTCAGTCACCATATATCCTAAAGCATTTCCAGCTCTTACTCCGAATGCGCATTTCTTAGGACTAAGCTTCATTTGTATCTCCTCAAAGTGTTGAAAGTTTCCTTTAGGTCGGCAACATGCGAGATCGCCTTTACGCTCTTAACTAACATGTCGTTTACATAGACCACCATATTTCTTCCGAGCTAAGATTCAAATATTTTATCTACTAACCACTGGTATGTGTCTCCTGCATTCTTAAGCCTAAAAGGCATGACCACATAATAGTATGATCCTTTCGGGGTTATGGAAACTCACCCTCTTCCAATCTTCCTTAGCTAGTATGATTTTGTGATATCCTTAGGAAGCATCCATCATGCTAAGTAATTCACATCCAGAGGTGGAGTCCCACCATCTGATCTATTCTTGGTAGCGGATAATCGTCCTCGGAGCAGTGAGGCCCCTGAATCAACGCACATTCTCTAGTCTTCTTCTGTTTTTGTCACTAGTACAACATTGGAGAGCCATTCTGGGAATTGTATTTCCCAGATGTGTCCTGCCCCTAACAACTTTTTCACCTCAGCCTGTATTATGGCTTCTTTCTTTGGGCCAAAGTATCATTCACTACTGCAAAATCGGGTTTTTAAAGGCGGTTTTTGGCATTTTTAACGGCGGTTTTCGAACCGCCGTTATATCCACCGCTGTAAACTTTTACGGCGGTTGTTCTAAAACCTCCGTAGAAAGTGGGGTTTTTTACGGTGGTTTTTCAAGAACCGCCATAGAAAGTGATATTTTTTTACGGTGGTTTAAGAACAGCCGTAAAAGTTTACGGCGGTGGATTCTACGGCAGTTCTTGAAAAATACCTTCTAGAAAATTTGTTTTCCAGAACAGACAATTTACGGCGGTTCTTGAAAAAACCTTCTAGAAAGTAGTAAAAAATTAAAAAAAGAAAAGAAATGAAAATACAAATTAAATACAAATACAATTATAACAAGCTAATACTCTCGGTAAAAATAAACCCATATTTTCTATTAAAACGAATAAGTGTCAATAGGATACATATTCATAAAATATTTAGGTCATTTCAAGTCAACTGAAAAACTCGACATTAATAAGTTGTGCAAGGAGTCGGACACTTGATACGAATAATAAGACGGATGTGAACTCTGCTGGCCACTCTGGTCTGCATTGGTGGGAAATCAAGAATGACACAATAAGTAGAGTTAAATGTAATTAATGCAAATGAACAAAACTATAGAAGTGAAAAACAAAAGTAACTAAAAACTCAGAATACCTTTGCAGTTAGTAGTGACATTACTACCCTTGTAGATAGTGCCATGGGGACTCTGACTGTCCTCCAAATCCCCAGAGAAGAAAACGGGCGAGTAGATTACTTAGCTAAAATAGCTATCTCAGCAGTGGATTACCAGGAAAGAACGATCACCCTATTCATGGCATATTAGGAATTCGGGGAAGAAAAGGTATGCTCAGTAGACGAGGAAGAAGATTGGCGCTCTCCTACCAAAGCATAATTGGAGAAAGGAGAGCTGTCGGATAGCAAGAGGGAAGAAATAAAATTAAGGACCATGTCGTCTCGATTCTGCTTGATTAAGGGAGAGGTATTTTGAAGGGTATTCAGGCAACCCCTATTACGGTGCCTAAGCCCGAGGGAGGGCACCCATGTCCTTAAAGAAATCCATGAAGGATGTTGTGGCAATCACATGGGTGCTAGAGCGTTGTCAAGCAAGATCTTGAGGGCAGGCTACTTTTTGCCACAACTGAGGAAGGAGGCTGAGGATTTTGTCCGGGCATGTGATAAGTGTCAGAAGAACTCACCCTTAATACATAGCCTACGGAGGAGCTCATGACAATGATTCTCTCCTTGCCCGTTCGCCAAATGGGGAATAGACCTGGTAGGAACATTCCCCACAACCCCCGCCCAAAAGAAATTTCTGATCGTGGCCATCGATTTTTTCAGCAAATGGGTGGAGGATGAGGCCTTAGCAAAAATTACAAAAATGCGGTAATGGATTTTTTGTGGAAAAACATAGTGTGTTGGTTTGGAATCCCAAGGATTTGGGTCTCAGATAATGGCACGCATCTCGTAGGAGCCAGAATCAAAGCTTGGTGTGCTCAAATGAAAATTGATCAACATTTCACATCTGTTTACCATCCGCAAGACAATGGTCAAGTTGAATTGACCAACCTCATTCTCGTACAAGGAATCAAAGCATGCTTGGAGAGATTGGGAGGCAAGTGGGTGGAGGAGCTCAGTTCAATCCTATGGGCATATCGGACTAATCCCAAGGAGAGCACCGGAGAAACGCCATTCAGCCTGGTCTTTGGCATGTATGCTGTGGTCCCTGCGGAGATAAGTATGGAAACCCATAGAGTTCAGAACTTTGCTGAGGAGCAAAATGAGCTATTGATACAAGATGCCCTGGATTTGGTAGAAGAAAAAAGAGGAAGGGCTTCCATCAGAATTAAGCACATTAGAGGGCGAGTCAAAGCAGCCTATGATAAATCTGTAGTTAAGAGACATTTCCAAGTGGGAGATCTTGTTCTTCGCAGATATGATTTAGGAAAAGCAAAGGGAAAGATGGATGCTACCTGGCAAAGAGCCTTACAATGTTCCATAAATCTTAAAGGGTGGAGCTTATGAGTTGGAACAGTTAGATGGGGTTAAACTACCACGAACTTGGAACATATCAAACTTACGGGAATATTATGTATGAAAAATGAAGCCAAATAATAGTGCTGATTTGCATCTTTATATAGATTTCAATGCCAGGATTGGCTAAGGGTGGATGCCCCGATTTTCCTGACCTGATTGTCAGTAAAGCAAGAATTGGCTAAGGGCGGATGCCCCGATTTTTCCGACCTGATTATAAGTAGATCCAGGATTGGTTAAGGGCGGATGCCCCAATTTTCCTGACCTGATTGTCAGTAGAGCCAGGATTGGCTAAGGGCGGATGCCCCGATTTTCCTGACCTGATTGTCAGTAGATCCAGAATTGGCTAAGGACGAATGCCTCGATTTTCCTGACCTAATTTTTAGAAAAGCCAGGATTGGCTAGGGGCGAATGCCCAATTTTCCTGACCTGATTATCAGAGAAGCCAGGATTGGTTAAGGGCGGATGCTTCGATTTTCCTGACCTGATTGTCAGAAAAGCCAGGATTGGCTAAGGGCGGATGCCCCAAATTTTCTGACTTGGTTGTCAGAGAAGCCAGGGTTGGCCAAGGGAGGATGCTCCAAATTTCCTGACCTGAATTATCAGGAAAATCAAGTCTGGCTAATGATAGATCGACTAAAGGAATATCATGTATACTCAGCAAAGTTTTAGCCCAGAAAAATAGCATTCATTACTAAAACAAAGCCTGGGGTTACATTAATAGGAAACGTGTACGCCTTCTTACAAATGAAATTTGGCGAAGTTTGATTAGAAATGCAACAAAACTGAGAAAGAGGAAAACTCATGAGAAACAACAGAAATATGCGAGGTTACATAAAATGAAAGCTCAGAAATTCATCTATGGAAAGAAGAAGACCTCCTGTCAAAAGCCAAAATTCGGCGGACACGCCATAACTCGCGTTCTGTTTCATGAAGACGCTGACGATATTTTTTGGCCCGCTCGGAAACAACATGAGGTTCGCCGGTGGCAATGGTTAGTCGGCTCACGGAATCAGTTAGATCGGTCTTTTCCTCCTCCAGTTGACGGTTAAGTTAGCGGATCTCAGCCCACTCACGCTGATAGTAGTGTTTCTTCAGCCTTTTCCTCTCCAGAAGACGGCACATTTGGGAAATTTTTTCCCGAAGGACAGAAAGTTTATTAGAAAGTTTGAAATTTTCGGCAAAAAGAGAAAGATTTTTTCTCTTCGCAATATCCAGTTCTTCGAGCAGAGAAGAGGACGCCATGACAAGAATGAAATAACAAAACCGAAACACGCGTATATAAAAAAAGAGTGGCACGTGACAATAAGAATAATAGTACTAGGGTTTCTGTGAAATCAGGAAACCCTTCAAATTCATTAGAAAACGACAAATATCTTTTGATTCCAACCAAGAAGCATGCATATGATAGATCAGCCACGCAAGAAAAAAAACAAAGATCTATCAGAGAAGAAGATGAATAAAACCAAACTAGCCTAAATCCCTGCATCTAACTCTTCTACAAGCTGCTTTACCGCATCTTCCGCCAAGGCCCCAGGACATGCCCCCCTAGCAGCTCACCCAGACCGGCGAAGGTTGGGGAAGAAGTGGAGGTGGTTAGAGCAAGAGCCAGGACTTGATCTGGCTGAGCCGCCTCCGGAGCAGCTGATGAAGCGTTAAGGGACGAGAGAATATGCCCGGCAAACTCATGGGCATCGAGCCTGTGCAGGCGGTCCTGCTCGGGTGAATAGCAGAATGAGGCAGGCTAGGGTGGCTGCTTTAAGGGCTCTGCGCGATCAAAGGGGAGCTCGGGCTTTTCTTGGGCCCATTTGGCCTGAGCATCCAGGGTAAGAAAATAATACACCTCAGCCTCTGGGTAAAGCAAATGGTAGAGCTGCTCAGAGCCCAGGAAAGCTTGACGGGTGACGTCCTTGGTGAATTGGATCAACCTAAGCCCTTTCTCAGAGTTGAGAAACTTCGTCCTCCACTCACTGCGTGCTTTGGCCACTGCCTCATCAGCTATGCTCTGGGTTTCATCCAGAGCTTCGTCCCGTGCCTCAGCCCTGGTATTTCCAAGACCTTCTTCTCAACCTTCCTCATTGCCTCCATCTCCTGCTCAAGCTTCTTCAGCTTAGTTCCTCTCTCTTTGCACATATTGTGCAATCTCTTCTCCTTCTCCTGCAGCTTTTTGTGTTCCTTCTCCAGGTCGGCATTCATCAAGGGCCCTCTAGCCCTGGACACCAAAATAGACCTCTTGGCCGCCACCTAAAAGGGAGAGAACTTTAGAAAAGTAAAAGAAAAATTGAGAAGAGAAAGCAAGGGAAGGAAAGTTACCCTAGCCTCGTCCTGGCACAGGGACTCAATGAGGTCAAGGTCTGACCACTTCTCCAAAGTAGCCTTGTCCGCGCTCGGACATTGCCCTTGAATGAATTGAACCGCTATGGGGCCAGGACAGTTCAGGACGGAGGCATGAGTAAAAAATGTATCATTGGGAATGACCACCCTAGACCTTGAAGAAGGTGCCCCCTCTGTGCCAGTGCGTGTCCTCTTGGCTTGCCGTTCAACCCTCTCCCCCGAGTCCGAAGGGAGAATCACTTCTACATCTGGAGCAGGGAGAACTTAGGAAGCGCCCGACCCGCTTGCCTCAGCTCGGGAGGGCGCTGGAGCCTGTTGCTCCGACCCTGTTTCTGCCCTCTTCTGGCGAGCAGCCATTATCTCGTGCATCATGTTTGCTAAAAAGAAAATAGAATTGAGAGAAATAAGTCAGTCAAAACCACCTTGAAATACAAGTCGGATAGAAAATCAAAAGGGGTCAGGGCAGTAAAATGTTTCTTTACCAATCTCGGGGGTTAGAGGGTTATTCTCCTCCCTGTCGTTGAGAAAGTCTATAAAGGAAGGGAGATGGGAGAGATGGATAATGTTCTCGTTTAGAGTGGAGATTATTCTTTGTATCCGAGGAGATCTGTCCCTTACGGATAGGTATGGTTTAGCAGGCAACTGCTCGATTGATTGAGGAGGGAAGCCCCAATCCCTTGAACAGTGCACGAAGAAAAACCTCTTCCTCCAGGCCTTGTTGGAGGAAGGGATACCAGCAAGAAAGCGAACATCGGCTCTGGCACATTGGTAGAAATAGCCAGGAGAGGAGCTCTTGACCTGAAAGAGCTGGAAGAAGGTCTAGGCTATGGGATCCAGGCCAGCGTACTGCATGTCCAGGTTGTAACTTATAATAATCCTAAAGGAGTTAGGGACAAATTGATGAACCGGGATTTTGTACAACCGGGCTATCTGTAGTATCAGCGGGTTCACCGGAAGGCGCAAACCCGCCTGGAATTTGTCAACGAAGAAAGTCAGGTGGTCGGCCGGTGCCTGATACGCCATTACAACGCCACTAGGGTTAACCAATTCGAACTCCTCCGGCACTTGATATTTATATCTCAGATTCTCCACCATTCTATCATTGAAGATCGAGAAGATATAGGGCCATCCGGAAATGTAAGGAGGATACTCGAAAGATGGCGATGGCAAAGGAGTCGTCACTGCCGGTGAATAATTGACAGAAGGAGAATCAGTAGAAAGAGAATCGGCAGAAGAAGAAGATGTTGGCCCTTACATTATTGGAAAATAAGAAGGATTGGAGAAGTACCTGGTAGTGAGGATGACCGGAAAACGTTGGACGGAGAAGGAAAATTATGCTGCTGCTCTGAGAGAGAATATAGGAGGCGAGAGCGATTGAATAAGCAGAAATAAGAAAAGTGAGGAAGAAAGAAAGAACAGCGGGGATAAAAGGAGAGAGGATTTTCAAAAAACGGTAATCGAGAAAAAAGCGGGATCTTGATGGGATTCCCGAATTTAATGCTTGGTAGAGGAGCAGTACCTTAGGTGGTGATCTGGAATGTCAACCGTTGCTGAATATGGTAACCGCTGCTGACCTATCAGTGGTACATTACTCAAAGAGACGTATTGGTAGAGTAACCGTTTCTGGATATGGATCGTCACGAATAAGTTCCAATAATTAGGCCTGTTCAAAAGGCGGATTTTTTGGGATTTGTACAGATATGGAAATTTGGAAAGACGTGTGGARCCCTAACCACTCCTAAAAGAAGCCCTAGAGTTTTTACAGATCTACCCCAACCATTTCGGGGGGGACGAGTTGATATGACCTGAGTAAGGAGACCTGAATTGGGGTAGACCTGGTCTAATGTCGCTTAAAAAGTGTCCAGTAAGCTACCCTGCTATGCCCTTGTGAATGTCCTGAGCTGAATTTCCCCAAAGGGGTCAGGAAATATAAATTGAGGTGAGTTGAAGGAATTACCCTAGCTCAGGATAATCCTTATCTGACCTAAATTCTCGGATGAGATTAAGGTCAAGAGGCCTAGAGTCAGGAGAAATATCCTGATATGATCTGAATCCTCTGAGAATGATTATAGGAAGACATGATTATGGGATATCAAGCAATCTGGCTTCCCAGGAGGGAACAGGTGGGACCACTTGTCGTGATTATTTGCATAACGGACGAGATTCGCGGTTTCTGTTTCCGAGATGCCAGGAGAGATCCCCACTGGGGAAAATTATAAATAGTTCAGCCCCAAGGCTGAGAGAGGTATGACATTCTTGCGCATTCCTTTCGTTTCCCACTGAATCCTTTCTATCCACTACTACAGAACAGAGTTTTAAAGGAGGTTTTTTGGGGAATTTAACGATCGACCGCCGTAAATGACAACGGCGGTTCCTAAAATTGCCGTAAAAAAGCGTCATTTTTTACGGCGGTACCCAAGAAACTGCCGTAAAAAAGCATCACTTTTTACGGCGGTTCTTGAAAAATACCTTCTAGATAGTCTATTTTCCAGAACGGACATTTTACGGCGGTTCTTTAAAATACGTTTTAGAAAGTAGTAAAAATATTTTTTGAAAAATAGAAATGAAAGAAGTTGCACCAAAATTAAATAAACGTAGGAAATTAAATAATCTCCAATTGAGTACTTAAAGATTTATTATGCTAAGCAGCAACAACTACAAAATCAATATACTACAAAACCAGGATCATCTTTCTAACAATCCTACCAAATCTACTACTTATAATTATTTAAAATATTGATTTCTTCACCTGGATGCAGTGCACTCCATATCCGTCTATTTGTCATAAAGTTTGTAAGATACACCATCTTAGATCACACCATCATCTTGGGAATCTTACTGTTTGTGAGGAACATCTGAAAGCCGCAAAGTACGTCGAGTGATCCCTTAAACCTGTCATTTCTTTTATCAGTGTAAAGCAAAGGAGCAAACATGAATGTCCACCCGATTACAAAGTTGAACAAGCCTTCAGACATCTGCACAAATATCTGGCCTCCAAGCATGGCGTAATTTCATGCACTGCCTTGCCAGTTTCATAGCTTTTATCAGCTCTTCGTCTGGGAACAAGCCATTTATCTCCCGGTCGGCCAGCCCAACAAAGTTCTCCTCTCTCATCACCTGAGTTCGTACAACACAATCATTATACATGATGCAAGATTAAAAAAAAAAGAAAAGAAAAAACAGTAATTGTCTTTAAGGATATTAATTAGTATTTGTAATGTTACCCAATCAGCGACATAACGTGGACGTCTGGCATCCAGTGGCACAGTACCGGCAATAATCTCCAGCAACAACACACCGAAGCTGTAAACATCGAACTTTGGAGAGAGTCTGTCGATGAGGGCGCCTTCGGGTGCCCAATAAGGAGGAGTGCCCATGAGCTGCGTCACAGTAACAGAGGACGACCGATCATTAGACGGTGTAGATATCGCGATCCCGAAATCATCGATCTTAGGGTGGTACTCTTCGCCTAATAGCACGTTCCTTGGTTTGAGGTACTTATAGATAACCCGAGGATTAGCTTCATTGTGAAGGTAGCTCAGACCTTTTTCTAAACCAGCTCCAATTCTCATCCTCATGTCCCAATCCAATGCCTCCACTCCGTCTGGATGAGCTGCATCACACATCATGCACACTTTTAATTAATGATTAAAACTCATTTTAGGATAACATGATAATAATCTCACTTAAAGAATTAAACGAACATATATATGATTACGTATGTACAACTCATGTTGCCAACTTGAAACCAAATCAATATAAACTAATGATTGAAGCAGTATGTGTTGAGCTGATCATTAATTAATTAATTAATTAATTAATTTCCATGAAGATGATCATACAAAGTTCTCAAAGGCATGAATTCGTAGACAATGATGCGCTCGATGTCCTGGTGAGCACAACCACCAATAAGAATGATAATGTTGGGATGGCTCAAATGAGAAAGCACACCAAGTTCATGGTCATAGCACGCATCCCTCCCCTCAGCAGGTTTCAGCCTCTTAACAGCAACAATCTGCCCACTTACGCAATATTATCAAACAAAAAACTTGAAAACGAAATAATTGAGATGGATTTATTAATTAATTAGGAACAGAATATGACCTGTCCGTTTCTTTATGCCTTCACCGATTCGTCCATCAATGCAAGATTTTTTAGTTGCTTTTTTAAGCTTACGGAGACTGATTGTTGGGGGAATGTTTCCCCAACCAGTGGCCACACCTAGTTATATCAGTAACCCATTATTAGTCGACTAATAGCATTTGACCAATTTAATTTTAGTTTTTTAGCATTTACCTTGAGAACACCTTATACTCAGCACTTCATGTTCAAGCCATATCATACAGCCTCAGTAAACAACAGAAAGGAGTGCAACTAAGCACATTTTCCCCTACTACAATAAATCTAACCCGCAAATCGCATTATTAAACAGACGAGATGAGCATTCCTAGTTATTTGCCATTATTACGGAAAGAACTTTGATTAAGCAAACCAATCCTATCAATCTATACAGAGGCCATTCAATGTTAATCTCAACGAAAACTAGATCCATCGAACAAATTAACAGAGAAAAGAAAATAACACACATGAACCTATGAACCTATACACATACAACCATTAAGAACAAAAAACACAATACCCACTTTTCATATAAATTCAATGCTCCACAAATCAAAGGCTTTTTATGCTCATACGTACCACATCGACACTTTTCAAAGTAGATAAGTTGGCTATAGCCTAACTAAGAAACAAACACAAAATTAATGCTGGCCTTTTTCCCTCTTTCCTCCAAGTAACTTAGAAAATTAAAGAAATTCAACCTTACAACAACAAATAAAGGGTGGTCTATCATGTCATTCGGCATCAAAGAATACAAATGGTAATAAGAAGGATCACAACAATAAATTAGATTAAGGAAAACCTCAATTTTCCACAGGAAAAAAAAAGATGAATCACAGAGACAAACACCCTCAATTTTAAAAAAAGTTTCCAACTTTACATTGTTTTTCCCCAAGTAAGAAATTTACCAACCTCAGTATCATCAGACATCCATATTCTCCATCTGAATGCTGCTCTTAAGAGGCACGTATTCGCCAAGATATCTACCCAGATGATCATACAACGCGCTCTTATCGATCCCTTGATGATGATAGCTCTTGCAAACGTATTAGAAAACACTCTGCACAAAGAGCCCAACTAAATTCACAACCACTAATACGCCAACAAGAAACCCACAAACCACAATCCTCATCACAACCCCATAATCGTCCCCTCCGTGCACCATAACCGAACCGAAGAACCCATTGATCATCCCACAAGCAACCATGTACACGAACACGATGAAAAACCCGGTCCGGGTATTCCCACTCAATAATTCATAGCTCTTTTTCATAGCCGCAAACCCGTAAAGGGGCTCGAGAATAGAAACCACGCTCGCGAGATGCCACAGGGCGCTTATGTACACATGCACCCCTAGAAACAAGATGAAACTCACTATAGCTGAGAATATGAAGAGGAAAATGCTCTGCAAGTCAACGATGATGATGAGGAGCACGAGAAACCCTAGGAAGACAATGTTGTAGTCTACCATCAGCAGGGACCCATAGGAAGGTGATAAAGAGGCGCTTGAAGACGCTGAGGATGGCGGCGATGGTGGAGGTGAACGAGACGGGCTTGGAGGTGTAGAGCGAGGCGACGGTGAAGACGACGACGGCGGTGGAGAGGAGCGAGAAGGCGAAGAGGAAGATGAGGTAGCAGAACTGGAAGGTGAGGAGCTTGGACCAGTCGACGGAGGAGTCGGATTGGAGCTGGGCGATGATGGGGTGGGTGAAGAGCGGGTGGGCTAAGATGGCGAAGGAAAGGGGCAAAATTAAGGTTAGGGTTATGAGGTAAAAGGTTTCGGGGGATTGTTTGGGGATTGAGATTGATTCCTTGAGGATGTCGGGGATGCTGAGTAATTGGAGCTCTTCGGCCACCAGATCCATTGCGGCGGAGTGAAATTGAGGTTTTAGTTGCAGATCCGATGGAGGAGAGAGTGAAATTGCACTTCGAATTGGTTGTTTTTGACCGAAAAGGGGTTTTTTGATTTATATTTATCATTTCTTTAGTTTAATATTTATTATTTATTTAGTTTAATATTTAATGCAGATCGTCGGATGAGAGATGAATCAACGGTTGAAACAACTTGCTTGAGCAAGACGATGATCGATGACATGACAGACTACTTTTTACAGCGGTTCAAATGGAACCGTCGTTAAATGCTATCACATTCTACGTCGGTTCTTATATAACCGCCGTAGAATGTGCGAGTTTTACGGCTGTTATCACATACCCGCTGTAGAATGTCTAAGTTTTTACGGTGGTTGTTTGTGAACGATGTTAAAATAAACTGGCCTCCAGTTTTTACGGCGGTTGTAAAAAAACCACCGTAAAATGTGTCACTTTTACGGCGGTTCGTAGTGAACCGCCATTAAAATCAGCTGATATCCAATTTTAACGTCGATTTTTAGGGAACCGCCGTAAAATGACCTTTTAACGGCGGTTTTAGCCACAACCGTCGTTAAAAATATTTTTTTTTAACTCGGTTTTCAGTGAAACCGCCTTTAATTAATAGTTTTAGAAAGTTGTTTATGTAGTAATGAACGTATTTTTGAATACAGGTCAGATTTATTTCCAAGAAAATGGGAATACTTGCGAAGGGGAATATTTGGTTAGGTTTGGTTATTTTTCTGGGTGAAAATAGATGTTTGCGTCAATCCCCTCCTCATTCACCTAATAATTCATCCACTCGCAAGGTCTATATGGCACCTATCGTGCTTGTAGATTTAAAATCTATTTAATCCAATATATTCTATGTAGATTCCAGGGTGTTTCAAAAAGATTCCAAAAGGGCAAAGCCTCACAAAAGCAAAAAAAACACACCAAGAACTGCAAGATGAAGAAAAACAACAATGAGAGAAAGGGAGCTGCCCAAGGAGTCGGCACCATGTATTGATCAACCACAACCCTCTAAGAAATAAAACCGGAAAGAAGTTGCTATCTTCGGAAACTACAGGAGTTATTACGGATATAGGGTAAACCCATCTCTACTTTTTGTTTATTTATTTGTTTGTTTGTTTGTGTGTGTATGAGTGTGTTTTCTTATGTGTGAATGTTGGGTCATATGTAATATTTTGACTTTGTCCATTGAAGTTGTAGAAGCTTAATAAACTATTTATCTTATGACCGAAATACTGTGTTAGACTAAGGTTACGTTTTATCTCAGTTATTGGTATACTAAATTTGGGGTATTTTTGGCGTTCCTAGGTCGGACAGGACTTGGACGAAGATCCTATATTAAAGATGATGAAGAAAGAATGGTTGAGGGAATGGACTGCCTTGACAATGGATGCAACTCTGGGTTGATGACAATATCTCTTGGTAAGGTAAGCAATTTCCATCGAAATTCATTCTGAAATGCCCCTTTTTCGTGACCAGTGGATATTTTTGTTCTGTGATCGTTCAATTTTCATCTTCTCTCTCTTTTTTTTTTTTCTACAGCAAAAAAGTTTGATTGCCGGAGCATTCTTGGTGTTGACATTGACGGAGGTAAATGCATTCCATCTTATTTTCCTGTCAATATTAGTATAAAACCAAACGAGACTTTTTAATTTTGAATTTCAATAAGTAAATTATTTTAATTTTTAGTTTTTGTTTTACTTTTTGTATTAGCTATCCATATTATTTGGTAAGCTTAGTAAACAACTTCTCTGTGAGGATTAATAAAATTTAAATACCATGATGAACTAACTAATGTTGGGATGATGTAGCTTGCATGTATGAATTTGGCTTTGTTTAGTGACAATTTTCGACCACGACTTGAGATTTTTGGGTACTGTACAGTTCTTTTGTGGTTTTTTAACGTGTTGTTGATGTTATTGTAGTGATTGCTTACACGATTCAGGTTGATTTTTTTTCTTTTCTTTTTCACTTGATTTAATTGATTGAGTTTTCGAAAAAAATTCAGTTACATACGATGAAATGTTGCCTTGTAAAATTATATTCTAACTTCTGGATGGATATATGCATATGGATGAAGTTTTAGATATCAAGGAAGAAGATAAGTCTCCATGTACTAACCTTGAAGTATGGTTTGTAATTAATGCACTTCATCTTCTATTATTTTCTTTCGCTGTTTAGTGTATAATAATGATAAGAGACCTTATCTACTTTCATTATGGAATTTAGATGTTATTGTTTGTGTCTGACCTTATCTAAGAGACATTACGCCGTCCCACTTCATGGTAGGTTTTTTTTTTTTTTTTTGGTGTGTGACTTTTTTTGAAATTGAATTATTTTTGATGATTTAATTGTTGATGTTGGGGATTTGATTGTTACTATTTATGTTCTTGAATTTAGTGGTACTTTTTTTTTTTCTCCAGAAAATCATCAACATGTTAAATTTAAAAAAAAAACAAAAACAAAATTTAGGTTATAATTTTTGGAATTGGAATTATTGTTGGTTTTTGGATTCTTCATTGTTATTTTTGTGAGTTTCATTTATGAAATCATGTGTGTAATTGATTGATTGTAGTTGTTTATGTTATTGTGATAAATTCGAAAAAACAAAAATTGAATCATCATTAACATCTATTTATCGTCAAGTTGCTTAAAAAATGAAGAATGGGAACAAGATATAGTGTAGAAACTCATTCGACCTACTTCAAGAACCAGAACCAAAATTGAATCAATATTTATGTTATATTTAACTATTGATTGTTGTGCAGAGAAAATCAGTTGTTCGCATCACAACTGGAAGCCAGGGTTTAGATGAATTTTTAGGGGGTAAATATTGAAATTTTCTGTTTGCTGTTCATATGAGTTTATTTTCATAGTTTGCTTATATCTCATTTATGGCCATGCTGAAGGTGGGATAGAAACCTCGGGAATTACCGAAGCATTTGGAGAGTTCAGGTAACAACTCCACTGTTTTTTACCAACTTGGGCCATCATATAAATTTTAAATGTTTTCTAGTCTTTTTGGTTCTGATGAATTTGTATTCTAATATTTTTAATCAACATTTGACTCAGATCTGGAAAAACACAGCAAGCACATACTCTGTGTGTTTCAACACAGGTGACAAACAAGTAAAAATTTGGGTGGTTGAGGTAATCCAAAATATATCTATTCGGTTGAAGTTAGGAAACTTCGATAATTATTAATAATGAAGCTTATATGTGGCCGTCTAATTTAAGCCTTTCTGTGGATGTTCTTTTTTGATCCTGTAGATATGAACATTGTCCACAATATATCTGTCTAATGTCTACCCACACTCTTCAAATTTTTTGTAGTTGCATCATGCACTCTTAAATGTTCTATGCCTTTAATTTGCCGTAAACATGTTAAGGCATGTTTCAGTTTCTTTGCAATTGCGAAAGCATGTTTTTCACTTGATATCATCTGTGCTTTATTCTGTCTCGATTGTGGCCGATTTTGCCGAAACCAGGTAGTTGTAGTTTGATCTATGAATAATTTGTAGTTAAATTTGTCAAGTGTGGTATATGAACCATTTGGAAACAAATTACTCAATTTTTTTTGGGAGAAAATTGTTGGTGTGTCTTAAGCATTCACTTATCTGCAGGAGGTTTCACAAATCTCAATCAATGAAGCCAAGACCTCTGACGGGGTTTACCATTTGGAGTTGAACATACCACCAAGAACGAGACTTCCAGAAGGATTCTGGGACTTCTTGAAAAAATATGGATTCCGTTATGGAGATATGTATACGCATTCTCGACCATTACTTCCTTCTGAGGTTCTGCTTTGAAAACTTTTATTTTAACTGATAATTGAGTTTGTCGTACTTGAACAAACTTTTTTGAGTAGTTTTTCATATATCCTCTTTGATATTTTTTTGATACCCTTTAATGAAAATTTTGAACTCCAGATATGCCTTGTCGTCTATCGCTTTTCTCATTTGCCAAATCCTTGAGCACAGAGCTAATTTTGTTTGTTTCTTTTCCATGACATCTCTAAGGCGATGGAAATATTAAGAAAACTACACAAGGAGACTGTGAAAAAGCTTTGTGCGAAAGGTTTCTTTCCTCAAGAGGGATACATACTCCAATACTTACCAGTCCCTCCAAATTGTTTATCTGTACCAGATGTATCTAATGGAATCAGCACCATGTCTACGATTAGACATTCCAGTTCATTTTACTTACTTTTTGAACCTGTTTGTCTTATCTATCTGTTCGCTGATTGTCTTGATTTTATTAATGATGTCCATGATCATTCCATAGCATTACTTAAAAAGGTGCTGAGAATAGTGGAAATTATAAAAAAATTCAAGGTCTGGGAAGCCAAACTGAGTCTCAAGATATTGAGTCTAATGATTTACAAGCTGTTGTGTCACATTATCTGGAATTTAGGGGCACTGGCAAGGTACTTTTGGTTTTTTGTATTTTCTATTTGTGTTCTCATGGAAGGTACAGGAGATTATTGTTTTAGAGTTTCGTCTAGGCCCCAATTTTGTCATGTTTAGCATCCTCTATATCTAATTTAAGTTTTGTTGGGTCTGGATATATTGATATGGCCACTGCATGGTGCACAATGTCCTGGTGGATTTCCTGTGGGCGATTGATGATATTGCATTTTTTTCTGGCGCTCTCCTTTTCTCTTATTAGCTTGTTTTCTTTGTTGGGCTTTTTGCATCTTGACTTTTTTCTGTTGTGAGAAGTGAGTTGTGTACTTTCTTTTTGGGATGAAACAAACCATTCATGATCACTCTTCAAATCCATTATTAGGCAACTCGTGATTTGGATATATCTACTATATATATAGTCTTGACTTGTTAGTGAGGTCACTAAATTTATCCATTTGGTGTTTATTTTTCCGTAGATCGATGTTGATATTGGTTCATCCACTATTTTTCCGTAGATTGATGTTGATATTGGTTCATCCACCGTGGCAAAAGGAGTTTTGGGACTTGTGATTGGAGTTATTACCACACTCGTAGTCGACATAGCTAAAACAATTGTTTCATTCGGTAGCAAGTAATGAAATGAAGATGTTCTATTTTCATTTTCATTTTTTATAGTGATTGAACTAAAACTTGGTATACTAATACTATGATGTTTTGATTAATGATAAATGTGATTGATTTTTTAATTTTTTTTGATCATGGATAATGATATGTTTTGGTTATGTTGGTATTAAGTTTGTGATTATCTTTCTTTTAATGAGTTTTGGTGTATTTGTTTGTTAATCAGGTATTATTGATTATTTTAGTATATTTAATGAGTTGGTGTATTTGTTGGTTAATTAGGTATTATCGATGATTTTGTTGTATTTGTTGGCAACTGCTTTTTTTTTTTAATTTTATTAAAAAAAAATTTGTACTTTCTAGAACGGTTCTACTAAAAGCCGTTCTAAAAAATCACATTAATCTAGAACATCTTTTCAAAATCCATTCTAGATATCGTACTTTCTAGAACGTCTATTTTGTAAAGACGTTCTAGAAAGTTTATTTTCTAGAACGTCTATTTCGTAAAGGTGTTCTAGAAAGTTTATTTTCTAGAACGTCTTTTGAAACCCGTTTTAGATATCATACTTTCTAGAACGTCTACTTCGTAAAGGCGTCTAGAAAGTTTATTTTCTAGAATGTCAATTCGCAAAGGCGTTCTAGAAAATATACTTTCTAGAACGTATTTTTTGTAACCGTTCTAGAAAGTCCGATATTCTTGACGCCTCAGGTAATTGTTCTGGAAAATCAGATTTTCTAGAACAGCTCTATAAAGAACGCCTCAGCAGGGCGTTCTAAATTTACTGAAACAGGGCGTTCTAGAATGTTATTTTTTTACTAGTGATGCTTTCGTATTCTAACCTTCATGCAGTCATGAAATTGAAAAGATAAAATTCAAATGCAACCCAACTGCAGAGATATTCATTAAACTTTATTAAATTATCTACCGAGTGAATGTATTTGTCATATATCTTCCTTGAATGCTCGGTCGAGAGTAGCACACTGTAAAAAAACATATAGAAGGGATAATTGCAAACTTATTTTTTGTCTACCATCTAAAATTTTGATTAGCAGATTGTTTCTCTCATGAGTTATAAGCATAGATGTTATTTTGATCTTCAAGTAGTTTTTGTCTCTCTTAAAATTTTCATTCCATATTCATTGTGATAAGTGTTCATGTATATATCTCTATTGTTATAAATATCCATCTCCATTGTGATAAATATTCATCATATCTTTATTTTGATAATTATCCATATCCACTATGCTAAAGGATCATTTCCATTGTGATAAATATTTATAATTATTATGATAAATGTACATATCTCTTTTGGTTTAGGATCCCCTTTTTACATTCTAGAATCATTTTCACATTTGGATGAAGTGAGGGATTCGTCCATCCAGAAGTCGTTCGGTAAACTCCCTCCCCATATTCGGTCGTTCATTCAAGGCTCTCCTCTCCATCGGAACAATAGGGCCATTATGCTTAGCCAACACATAAGGCAAGACATCTCGCATCGCTAACCTCTCTTGTTGAGCTAGGTTCGTCTATTACATAAATGTTCATATCCATCGTGATATGTTCATCTTCATTATAATAAATGTTCATCCCCATTATGAAATGTGAGTGTATGCTACATAATACATTCAAATATACCTAATAATTGTTAATTTGTAGAACCTATGGTTTTGAAATAAGTCTTAGTAAAATGATGTTATGTTCGGTGTTACAAGACCGGAACCAACACAAACAAAATTTAAGAGTTGTAAAAAAAATGAACTAAAGACAGATGTTAAAACTGGTGTTAAAACACAAATAGTAACATCAAACAGGTTATATGAAATTATGCAGTGGAATAATTAATATGAAAGAACACAATAATTTAAATTTCATCCACAAGCAAACATGCTTATGAACTTGGGTATTCAAACCCGAAAACTATATTACTTTTAAACTGTTCAAGATCAAATACAAATATAAAGTAATATATGAGAACTATAGTATCCAACACTGTGATACTAAAATACTTGTCCCATTGAAGGATGATCTTCTCTGTTGGTCACGCAACTTCAATGATCTAAGATGCTCAGATGGCTTCAAGTACTCTTTGCTTGTGTTCTTCTTGTGTGTCGATCTTGCTCCTTGCTACACTTGCTTCTGTCTTCAAAAGTTGTGTCCAAGTCTTGTCCTTTCCTTGTCTTAATAGACAAGAGTCCTAGATTCTAAAACTTGGTAAACAAGTAAACCAAGTCCTAAACAAAAACTAGGAAACTAAATAAAATTCTAGACACAATCTAGGAAATAAAAAGTCCTAAATCTAGTTCCCTAATATATTTTGAGCCCAAGAAAGACAAACAACTAAAAAAGAAATTATTGCCAAGAATAAAATTCTCACCAATCTCCCCCTTTTGCCTTTCTGGACAAAATACTAAGACGCATTAAAATGTTTAAACCAAACTCTAAGACTCCCCCTAAATTAAAAACTCCCCCTAAACAAAAGACCATTGTTTAAAAACTACAACCATCATAGAAAAAATTGTTTATCAGACATAAAACAAACATCAAACAAGCATAAAGAGCTAATGATTACGCATCCTCTTGGACCGGTGAGAAGTCATCCCATCATCCTTAGCTTTCCTCTTCCTCAACATCTTCTTCAACTTCTTCATCATCATCCTCCTTGACTTGATCCTTCTCGTCTTCTTCTTTGCCTTGGCCAAGCTCACCAGCACTTCCGCAGCAGTACCATCATCATCATTGCCTTCAGCAGCATTAGCACCAGCATCATCAGCGTCGTCATTTCCACCATCTCCCTCTTTTTGGTCGTAAAGAAAAAGGGCCTCCAAGAATGATCCTCGAAGCACCTGCAGCTGGGTAATCTGGGTATCAATTAAGGCAATCTGAGCTCGCACAACCGGAGCAGAAAAAGTGACCATGTTAGAACTAGTGTTAGTAACACCAGAACCGTCACCAGAATGAACATCAGCTCGAGGAGGCGCTTGCCAAGGTAGATCAATAACTTGAGCTCCATCCATGTGCTGAACACGTAAAGAGAACCATTCAGGCTCCCAAGCAAACACATCCTCTCCAGTAGGCTGAAACCCTTGATTCTCCAATAAGCTGTAAATAAGAGACGGAAAACAGAAAGAGGATGTCGCTGTTTTCATAGCAAATCTCGTGACAGCATCAAACACATGTTGGCCAAAATTGAATTTGATCCCACGCCCGAGCTTGAACAGAAACAGCGCCTGAGGTCGAGTGACAACTGTGGCATTCTTAGTAGGAACCCAACTGAAGACAACCAGCTTGTGCAAAATCGAATACAGAGAGGTCAAGAGCGTGACTTGCAACTGCTCACGCCATTCATGCACCAAGCCACTAGACAGGAAGCTAACCACCACGTTCGTGTTATCCACGGTTGAATCACCGTGATAGTCCTCAGTTCCAATCAACTCATTGATCAAGGCAGGAGTAAATGCATAAACAGATCCACGTATAAAAACTTTTCCATGGTTTATAAACTTGGGATCCACAATGGACGATAACATGTTTGCATAAAGTTCAAGCACCACGGTCCGAACAAATGGCATAGAAATAGATACGATTGAGTACATACCTCGGTGCCTAAAGTAGGCAATCAAACTCTGCTTCTCAAAGACATCAGCAGAAACACGGTGCTCAGCGATCATGCCATGGGTTTGATAGCCACCAAACAGCTCTTCAGCCTCCAAAGTCAGGAACTTGGATGAAACATGTACCATGTCCTCGATTTCAGCACCGTGAACAACAACATCATCAAAATCATCAGATACCTGGTCAGATGCAGTCAGTGCATGTTCAGGGGTAGCAACATTAGCATACTCGGATCTAGAAGAAGAGGCAGGGTCGGTTGCAGGAGATGTTGGTTTCGGTGACACATTACTAGAACTAACATGGAGTGACTAAGCGGCTGCAGATGTTTCTTTGGGTGACACAACATTTGAACTATCAACACCATTCTTGTCAGCTTTGATCTTCTTCTTTTCCCTCCTTATGGCAAAGAAATAATCACCAAGGGGAAATGCATTGTCAGAATCAGGCGAGTAGTCGAAGAGCTCAGTCTCAGATTTAGGTTGAGCCATATGAACATGAGTCAAAGGAGGATCAGCAGGTTTTGGAACGAAGGAACTGATAACTTCTCTCATGAAGAAATCAACAATCTTGTTGAGGATTTTATTCTTGGGAATAATTCCTTATTTAGTTGTTTGCCTTTCTTGGGCCAAAATATATTAGGGAACTAGAATTAGGATTATAGATTTGTTTCCTAGATTGTGTACAAGACTTTAAATATTCCTAGATTGTGTTTAGGATTTATTTTTAGGTATTTACCAAGTTTAGGATTCTAGGTTTGTCTATTTAAGACAAGGGGATTCCTAAAGCTTGCACTTACGATCTTTACGCACGGAATTTTCCAATAGAAGACGCACGACGCACGACGCACGAACAAGAAGAAGAACACGAAGAACTACTTGGAGCCATTGATCGAGATTAACAAGCTCTTCGAAGTTGCGTGACCAACAGAGAAGATCTTGCCATTCGGGCAACAAGTATTTAGTATCAAGTTTATTGATATTTAGTTTTCATATATTACTTTATATTTTTGTATTGAACGTGAACAAGAAAGTGATATAGTTTTCGGGTTTGTACACCCAAGTTCACAAGTATTTTACTTGTGAACTAAATTTGTTCTATCGTGATCTTATCGTTTTATTCCGCTACATATTTTTTATTTTACTCTGGTCGATGTTGGTAACCAGTGTTGGTTTACATTGAATAACAACATCGTAAAACTGAAACTTATTTTCAAAACCATAGACCTTCAAATTTTACAATTGGCATCTAGAGCGGGTTACTTAACCTTTTAAGTACTGATCTTTATTTGTCTAGGTACTATGGATACTCCGAGGAAGAAGAGCATGGTTGCTACAGAGGATGTCAATGATTCCGAGTCAACTCAACCTGATCCATCCTTATTTACCAATGTTGTGTCGGATGACAATGTCCATGTTGGTTTGCTTGAAGACAACATCGTGTGCCTGAATGTCGAGACCACTGATTACCTTGAGGAATACGAGTAGCTGATTATTGATCACCAAAAATTGTTTGTTAGTTGGGGAAAACAGGTACTCAAGGCCAAAGATCTCGTGAAAGAAGTAGAAAAGCTAACCAAAGAAAAGGATGATCAGCTTGACATAATTGTTCGCTTGGAAACGTCGCTCACCAAGAAGGATGTTGAGATAACAAAGGTGAAAACCGATTTGAAGGAGGCCCAAGAAACCCTCACAAACCTCAACAAAGGAAGGGCCATGGTGGATGAGATTCTGGAATCGAGGATCCCAAATTGTTCAAAATACGGGATTGGATACAAGCATGTTCAAAAGCCAGTTTCAAGTCAAAAGGTGAAGTCGACCAAACGCCACAAGAGAAGAAGAAGACAATACGTAGGCCATCATTGTGGTAAACCAGGTCACATACGACCATACTGCTGGAAGCTTATTGGCAAGCAATCTCATTTTAAAAGGTCGAAGTTGACTGCTGAATCCCATGTTGTTTCCCGTCTTACCAACATCAATACCAACACCAGTTTCAAACAAGTGTGGGTTAAGAAAAATAGTGTCAAGTGCAATATGATCCATACCTCCCTGAAATCTCATGTCCCTGGAGCCTGGTATTTTGATAGTGGATGCTCCAAGCATATGACAGGCTCAGAAGAACTACTTTCCAACATAGTCAGCTTTCAAGGTGGAAAGGTAAAGTATGGTGGAGGCGCAAATGGCCAAATCATTGGCTAAGGAACTCTCCGTATTCCCGGCGTCGTAACTCTGAAGAATGTGTTGTTGGTAGAAGGACTTACTGCTAACTTAATAAGCATAAGTCAACTTTGCGACGGTGGCTTTAGTGTCAAATTCAACCGCGAGAAGTGTGAAGTCTATGAGGAGAATGGTCCGTGCATCCTCATTGGTCAGAGGACTTCAGATAACTGTTATCAAATAAACAGTGATGCCTTTTGCAAATTGTCTCAACTAAGTGATGTTGAGGTGTGGCATCAAAAACTTGGGCATGTCAGTTTCAAGATGATGGAAAGTTTGGTCAAAAAGGATGCTGTGATTGGACTACCTAAGCTCAACAGCATAGTCCTAGACATTTCTATAAGAGATCTATTTTTGCGTTCGACTATCTTATTTTGTTGGGAGGTGATGGGTGAAGAAAATTCATGAGTTATACCAACTTTGGAACAATATTTTGAAAATGATGCATTCTAAAATTCTTTCACATGATCAGACCTTATTTTACCTATACTCACACCAAAACTTACACACAACCTTTTTGCAAGCTTTTTTAAAAGTTTCGAAAGTCTCAGATTTTTCTCTTAAAAACTCTACCCAAGTAAAGCGAGAAAAATCTGGAGGACTTTCGAAACTTTTAAAAAAACTTGCAAAAAGGTTGTGTGTCAAGTTTTGGTGTGAGTATAGGTAAAATAAGGTCTGATCATGGGAAAGAATTTGAGAATGCATCCTTTTCAAAAGTATTGTTCCAAAGTTGGGTATAACTCATGAATTTTCTTCACCCATCACCTCCCAACAAATAAGATAGTCGAACGCAAAAATAGATCTCTTATAGAAATGTCTAGGACTATGCTTATTTCAAATGGGGTTACTAAAACGTTTTTGGGCAGAAGCAATAAACACTGCATGCCATATAATTAATAGGGTGTATTTTAGGACCAGGATCTTGTGGTTACTCCCTATGAATTATTGATGGATAAAAAGCCAAATTTGGAGTGATTTTCATATTTTTGGGTGCATTTGTTATGTGCTAAATGATAGAAATCATCTTGCTTCAAAGAGTTGATAAAAGTGTTTTTCACTGGGATACTCTCGGAATA
>BMAC01000832.1:393139-434769 GCA_014905375.1 Phtheirospermum japonicum | reverse complement strand
TTATTTCAAATGGGGTTACTAAACGTTTTTGGGCAGAAGCAATAAACACTGCATGCCATATAATTAATAGGGTGTATTTTAGACCAGGATCTTGTGTTACTCCCTATGAATTATTGATGGATAAAAAGCCAAATTTGAGTGATTTTCATATTTTTGGGTGCATTTGTTATGTGCTAAATGACAGAAATCATCTTGCTTCGAAGAGTGATAAATGTGTTTTCATGGGATACTCTCGAAATAGTCATGCATATAGAGTGTTTAATCTTACAACGTGACCAACGGAGAAGATCTTGTCATTCTGGCAACAAGTATTTAGTATCAAGTTTATTGATATTTAGTTTTCATATATTACTTTATATTTTTGTATTGAACGTGAACAAGAAAGTAATATAGTTTTCGGGTTTGTACACCCAAGTTCACAAGTATGTTACTTGTGAACTGAATTTGTTCTATCGTAATCTTATCGTTTTGTTCCGCTGCATATTTTTTATTTTATTCTGGTCGATGTTGGTAACCAGTGTTGGTTAACATTGAATAACAAAATCGTAAAATTGAGACTTATTTTCAAAATCAGGGACCTTCAAATTTTACAAATCTCGTACGGGGGATCAGAATAAACAGTCTCAGAAGACCCCGGTGAGACTTTAATTGATGCCGGTGGATTCTTCTTATCAGCCAAGCGGACAGTCTCTTTCCAACAAGGGGTCGCTGACTTCACCAACCTCGGTGAAGAGGTGGTCGGCGGCGCGGCAACTGGTGAAGGGGGCGCATACTCGTCATTGTCAGAGTCCATCATAAATTTGACGTCCTTGGCCATGTTCATGTGTTCAATTGGCACACGACGTTGCGCACCAGCTTTTCTCTTCAGTACAGCCGCCGGAACCATGCCTGGGGGAATGTTTTGCAGCCTTTGTGACCTTTCAAGGTCAGTTTCCCAGCTCGGCCAAAAAGCTCCGCAATTAAAGATAGATTGGGGGGATTGTCCACGTCAATTTCGTTGCCCATCTATCTCGGGTCACGCTGGACAGTCGGAATAGCATCGGCGGCAATGGCGATAGGAGTCAGTTCTTGAGGATTGATCGGCGGTGGACTTGCTGAACTGGAGGCAAGTGATGGTAGGTTTGGTGACACATCACCACCCATCTCCACATGGATATCCTTTGCAGTATAGGTCAGCAAAATCACCAAAACAAATTCATTTGTTGAGCTCTGTACGCCGGCGTGAAGCTGTGGAATTCTTCTTGGGGATGAAGGGTTTGACATTCTGCAAGGAGAAATTGAGAAGGTAAAAAGAGAAGTAAAATACAGGGAGATTAATTTTTTCGTTGGAGGGCAGTAAAAACTAGATTGAGTCAGAAGGTGTAAAACCCTGATTTTTATACAAGCCAAATATTACCATTTCAAGGTAGGAGACGGATAAAAATAAAAGGCCCTCAGTTTTCTCAATTTCATATTTTATACCCCAAAGGTTTTCTTTCAAAAAAAAAATCCACTCCTCCTAAAAATAGGAACACGATCTCAATCTAATTTACCACTATCTCATTATTATGGAAATAAAGATCACACGTCTCCACTAAGTCAGTAACTTAATTTTGGAAAAAATCACAATCCGATCTAGATGAGTTCTACCTCGAGCAACTCCCGCATTTTCATGGATTTTCGAGCGAAGACCCACTCCACTTCATCCAAGAGTACGAAGCTATAACAGGCACATCCCCTCTTTTCGGATTTACATGGGATCAAGTGAAGATGCGTCTTTTCATGTTCACGCTAAAGGATCGGGCGAGTGAATGGTTGAAAAATCTAGAGTCTGATTCCTTAAAAACGTGGGATGAAGTAGTGGATCAGTTCATGGGGTCGCTCTACTCGTCTAAATGGGTACCACCTTCTGTTTCTTATAATTCAAGCTTTTATGATCCATATGCTTCACTAAATCACTTCGATCACACCCCACCACAAAGTTTCTATTGCCCGACCTTTAACGAAAATTTTTATAATCCGGGTTAGGAATCTTTTTACACGGGATATGATTCGTATGCTCCACCCGATTCCGATTCTTCAAGCTACGCCCCATTTCCTCTTCTTACATCAAACTCTTATGTTTCGAGTTTCGAGCAGTATTTCCCCCCAACCACATATCATGATTTGAGATATAATGATCCGTGTGCTCCTTGCAAATCATATTCTTATACTCCGAGGTATGATTGTTATCATTTGTCTCATTCGTGTAACAATCCAAATAACAACCATCACACCGTTCCAGTGTTACTTATTACTGATAATGAAACTCGAGTTGAGGTAAATCGACCTCATTTTCATAAGGTGACGTTATTTGATGTGGTAGAGTCTACTTTGAATGTTTGTTCGGAAGATGTTTTTAAGACGGCTGAGATCGAGGAGTTGGTTGAGATTGGACGCCTTGCGATAATTGATGACGCTGTGAATAAAAGTGTGGGGGTGTTTCCGTTTGAGTGCCCAGAAAATATTGGATATTCGAGTCTCCCTGCTCTTAGTGAAGAAGATGGAGATATGGCGCAGATTTGGGAGGGGAGTGAGACTATTGAGTCACATTTTGAACCACCCAAAGCTTTTTTGAAATTTGATTTTGAGGTGGTAGACGAGATAGTCGAGAAGGTGCCCGATCACCCCATACTACAAATGCCCTTTGATATCTTCGTGGTGATCGATCACTCGCGGTTCCGACCTCCGAAGCTAGTTGGAGTGTTTTGCATCTCGGGACGTACTTTTTGTTCCCGCCTTGGTGATTATCATCACCAATTCTTGCTCTTGGAGAATACCAAGGCGTGGCACGATCATCATTTATTTTTAGACCCGGGATGACATCGAACGTAAACATCGTTGAGCTTTAGACGTTAAACGAGCGCTTCTTGGGAGGCAACCCAAGCCTTTTAACTTTATATATTTTTGGATGTCTTTGTTCTTGTTGTTTCAGGTCCCCTTCAATGTTGAGGCCCGTTGGACGATTTCTGACGCTCAACTCATCACCACAAGCGCGATTTCAGGGACGTATCTCTCCTTCTCTTATCATTTACCATACTTTGATTAATTTTTCATTTTATACAATGTGGACATTGTATGGTTAAAGTGTAGAGGGGTTTGTCCTTGGTTAGTAACTCAATTGTTCGTATGCTTGCTTGTGGTTGATTTGAGTTGTGTGTATTGATATTGACTGGAACCTTGACGAAGTGACGTGGTTAGATGATTTGGTTAGGATATTTAGACTTTCGTTCGAACAATAGTGTAATTGTGGGGAATGAAGTGTAAATAATCTATGGAGTGTTTTGTCCTTGTTCTATTCTTGTTTCATTACAAAGAGTCGAATACTCTCTACTAGCCCCATTTTTCGATGCCCTCTATAGGATTTTATGTAATTTTTCTTTTTATTTTTGAGACGTTAATACTCCATGTGCTGAATTTGAAAAATGCTATCAGTTGCACCTAGCAACGTAAGATCGAAGTCAATGAACTCTCGTTTTTGATGTATGTATATTATGCTCATTTTGTACCTCATCTTTATGGGTAATAATATAAATTAAAAAAAATAAAGAAAGAAAAAAAATTAGAAAAAAGAAAATAAAAAAAAGAAAAACAAAGAATAAGTACAAGCAGAGAAAACCTTGTACAAGTTAAGTTCGTATTTTTTTTTTGTTTTTATTTATTAGATTGTATTGTTAAAGAGGTGTATAGATGAATGGGCTAGTCGGGTGATGACTTGGCGGTTTGTTCGGGTATAGACTTGGGCCGAGGTATGGATGGATGACGTGCATGGAGGTCAACTCATTACTTTTAGGTGTTCGAAAGCAAGTCTAAATCTTTTATCTCAACGTATCGGTTCGTCCTTTTAGTTAAGTTTTCAGTCGTTTTAATGCATTAACTTCTTGAATCATATGAATGCATTAGTGATTAGGTCATCGAGTAATTAGCTTTCTCTTGTCTACCTCTAGATTAGATCTTGCTTGAGGACAAGCAAAAAGCTAAGTGTGGGGAAGTTGATTTGTACATATTTGTATGTGATTTTCATGTGTTTTTGCATCGTGTGTTATGTGCTTTTAGGTTTTTAGGTTAATTTTCTTCTCGTTTTATTCCTTTTGATAATTTTCGTTTCGTATCGTGTTTAATGTTTTTCTACTCTATTTTATAAGTAATAGTTTAATTTTGCTTTATTTTCATGTTTTAGCTTCAATACGAAGAAGACGAGACGCACGATGTGCTGCCGATGCCCGCAGCCAGCGCCCGTCAACGCCTGCGTCGGTCGACGCTAGGTCGACGCAAACTCTCTGTTGCGTCGACTATTTCTCCACCATTCGATGCACAAGACGATGCAAACTTGCAGTTGCATCGATCCATGCACGTGTCGGTCGACGCCCTGCCTGGTCGACGCAAACAGCCTGACTCGCGTCGACGTCGATGCTCGGCACGCGTCGGTCGATGCTCAGGCAGTTTGGGCAGTTATTTCAGGAAAAACTATAAAAACCCATCATTTTCACTTCATTTGCCAGGCTGGAACTTGGGATAAGGTCCGAAAATTGCTAAGATCCCTCGGTTCTTGTCCCCTTTCAATAGGACACAAAATTCGGGTTGAAGAGTTGAAGATCGCAAGTTAAAGTCGTCGTTTCCTCATTTGTTCTTCGTCTTTGTTTTACCTTTCAGTTCTTTAACTTTAGTTCTTAGATTTTAAATGTTAGATAGAATAGTTCGTAGTATGTAGTTTAATTTCTAGTTTGAACGTTGTTACTTTCTTACTTTTACTTCATATTTCATTTTCGCTTCTTTATGAACGTTCTCGTTAGATTAGTTGTTTGTTTTTAATGTCGATCATGTTCATGTTTTCTTTGAAATTTTGTTTTTGAATATGTTAATGCTTGTCGGGTAGAATTTATCATTCTAGTGCCTAGAGTCATTTAGAACCAACTCTCGGGATGATTCGACGCTAGACCGACGAGTCGAGATTGAGAACCCTAACTCGTAGGTAAGGTGCTCGATGAGATTCCCGAGCGGTCGTGGAGATGATTCTAGCACACTAGAACACTCTCTTTCTTAATCGTTTTAAAGCTTTCGATTTTATTGCTCATAGATGTTAGAACTCCCAAAACCAAATTGGATCGTGGGTTTAGTTTAGTCTTTTCTTTCGTTTCTATGTTCATAAAATCAAACACCGGAATGACTTCCGATTAGACTTCCTCGTGATTCAACTCGAGTCAAGCTTATCGCCTACAATAGCTCTGTTCTCTTGTGGATGAGCTTTCTATTTTAAAAGTGAAAAAGTTTGATTCAGCAAGGTGTGTCATCTTCCGGTCGAGATGGAGCACAGAGCTTATTGGGCGATTCATGCAGTGAATTATGATTTGACACAGGGTGGTGCTACACGGGGTCTGCAAATTGAAGAACTTGATGAAATACGTAATGAGGCCTACGATAATGCGAATATTTAAAAAAAGAAGGTGAAGGCCCAATATGACAAGAAGATCACTGCTAAAGATCTTCGAGCCGGTATGCAAGTTCTGCTGTTTAACTCTCGTCTCCTATTGTTTCCTGGAAAACTCAAATCACGATGGTGTGGTCCATTTTTGGTTCAAGAAGTGTTGCCATATGGAGTTGTGAAGTTGGTCAATGAAAAGACCAATGAAAGTTTTCAAGTAAACGGGCACCGAGTTAATCCGTACTTTCAAGGATCAGGAGTTCATCATGCTAAGGAGACTGTAACTCTCATTGACCCATTCTCAACGTTGATGGTGCGATTCCGTCAAGCTAAGTGACGTTAAACAAGCGCTTCTTGGGAGGCAACCTAAGCCTTTGAACTTTGTATGTTTTTGTGTGTTTTTATTTCTTTTCTTTTCAGGTTCCCTTTGACTTTTAGGCTCGTTGGATGGTCTTTGATGCTCGACTCATCACCACAAGCGCGATTCAGGGACGTCTCTATCTTTCTCTTACCTTTGTTTGGTTAGTAATTGTTTGGTTAGTAATTGTTTGTATGCTTGCTTGTGGTTGATTTGAGTCGTGTGTATTTTTATTGACTGGAACCTTGACGAAGTGACGTGGTTAGATGCTTTGGTTAGGATATTTAGACTTCCATTCAAACAATAGTGTAATTGTGGGGAATGAAGTGTAAAGAATCTATAAAGTATTTTGTCCCCTGTTCTATTCTTTTTTCGTTCCAAAGAGTTGAATACTCTCTACTAGCCCCGTTCTCCTATACCTTCTTTAGGAATTTATGTAATTTTTTTTTTAATTTTGGAGACGTTAATACTCCATGTGCTGAATTTGAAAAATGCTATCAGTTGCACCTAACAACGTAAGATCGGAGTCAATGAACTCTCGTTTTTGATGTATGTATATTATGCTCGTTTTGTACCTCATCTTTATGGGTACTTGTAAGAAAAAAGAGAGAGAGAAAAAGAAAAGAATAAGAAAAGAAAAAGAAAGAATAAGTACAAGAAGAGAAAACCTTGTACAAGTCAAGTTCGAGTTTTTGTTTTTGTTTCTTAGATTTTATTGTTAAAGAGATGTATAGATGACTGGTCTAGTCGGGTGATAACTTGGCGGTTTGTTCAGGGTTAGACTTGGGACGAGGCATGGATGGATGACGTGCATGGAGTCCAACTCATTACTTTTAGGTGTTCGGAAGCGAGTCTAAATCTTTTATCTCAACGTATCGTTTCGTCCTTTTATGAGTTTTCAGTCGATTTAATGTATTAACTTCTTGAATTATATGATGCATTAGTAATTAATACATCGGGTAATTAGCTTTCTCTTGTCCACGTCTAGATTAGATCTTGCTTGAGGACAAGCAAAAATCTAAGTGAGGAGGAATTGATTTGTACATATTTGTATGTGATTTTCGTGTGTTTTAGCATTGTGTTTTGTTTGCTTTTAGGGTTTTTAGGTTTATCTTTTTGTCTTTTTTCTTCCTTTTGACGTTTTTCATTTTGTTTAGTGATTAATGTGTTTCTACTTTATTTTATATGAAATAACCTAATTTTGCTTAATTTCTGGTTTCAACTTCAATACGAAGATGACGAGACGCACGACGTGCTGCCGACGCCCGCAGCCAGCACCGCGTCGATGCTGGGAGACGCCCGCGTCGGTCGACATTAGACCGACGCATAGCTGCAGTAATGTCGATCCTAGCTCCGTCGATCGACGCACCTGTAGACGCAACTTGCAGTCACGTCGATCCTAGCTCCGTCGATCGACACACCTGTAGACGCAACTTGCAGTCGCTTCGATCCGTGAACACATCGATAAACGCACTGCCTGGTCGACGCGAGCAGCCTAACTCGCATCGACGTCGACACTCGGACCGCATCTGTCGACGCACCAGCGGTTGGGCGGTTATTGTTGGTCAAATCTATAAATACCCGGTGGTTTCTTCATTTAATCATCAGAAAAACTTGGGGCAAGGTTCATATGACGTTGAGAACCTCAAGTATAATTCCATTTACATTAAGTTGAAGGTTCTGGTTATTAATCAAGTCATTCTCTCATTTTTAGGTCGTTCGTCATTGAAGACATCATTTCGTTGCTGAAGTTCATTCGACTGCTATTATTTTCATTTGAATCATAGGTTTCCTGCACTTCTTATTTACTTTGATTTGGCTTTTCATATTGTACTCTTATTCGACTTCATATTATTTTAGTAACTCAAGCATAATTTACTTTTAATTCGCTTGTTAAATTATGTTTGTTTAAAGCTTTCAATTGGGTTTTAGTTTTTGCATGCTTGTTTTCAAGTTCGTAGTTATAAAAACAAAAACCCCGAAAATGGATCGTGTGTTTAGTTATAGAATTGTTAAACCAATATTTGTCGATGCCGATTGTAATTGATTGTGATTCGACTTGAGTCAAGCTTATTGCCCACAATAGCTCCGTTCTCTTGCGGATGAGCTTTTAACTTTCTAAGCGAAAAAGTTTGATTCAGCATACACAGCACTCAATGCACAAGATTAAACGCACCAGTGTAAAATAATAAAAACAAGCAAAAAACGAAAATCCCAAGCAACACTAAACACAAATGAATCAATAACAACACGAATAAAGATCATAAAGAGCAAACACAAAAGCACAACCTTTAGCCTTCCCTTGCAACGACGCCAAATTTTGATCCGAATCTTTTTATTCCTTTCAAAATTAAAATCTAGTTAAACAAATGTGCATCTACATTTGAAAGGTTTTAGTTCGTCCGCAAGAGAACGGGGTAACCGTAGACTGGAAAGTTAACTTGAGTCGAATCTCTCGAGGAAGGTTAATCGGAAGTTATTTAAGTGTTTGTTTTTACGAACAAGAAAACAACAAAAAGCTACGCTAAACACACGTAAAAAAGGGTTTTTTATTTTTTCATTCGAAAGGTAACCATCATTAGAACTAATCTTGCTAGAGGGCATCAATCTCTTCGCAAGAAATTAACTACGCTTATCAAATTAAGAAGCGAATTAAACTACTCTTGCTAGGAGGTTGTCAATCTCCTCGCAAGCACTTAAATACGAGATTTAAACTAAGAATTATTACTCAAGAATTTTGTCGAACAGATAGCAAGCATTAACTAAATTACTTCTAAAACTAGCCATTGTAACCAATAATATTACCAACTAGATTAACCAATGCGGGCGTTAATCACACGATTAAGAAATATTGAAATAACCATTAACTATCGAAACCATAAGCGTTCAAATATTCAACCATACAATTAAAGTTGAGTTTAGAGAGTACGAAATTGAAATGTTTGCAAGACTTATCTCCAGCAATTCCAAAGGGATTATCGTCTACGAGTCGAGCCTTGGAAGCTATCATGGACTCCCGAGATGCTGCAACCGCTGTGGTAACTACAGAATCTACGCTACTGCAACTAGTTGCAGTGGGGCTTTGAGGTGACGGATCGGAGTTGTCAATTTCGAGTGTGTCCTTGTGGGAGGTCTTCGTCCCTTCTATCCGGGTAGAGATTAACCCTATAAAATCTACTAGATACTAAAAAACTAAAGTTTTAATTGGAAAGAGGGAAAATAGAATGAAAAACGATTCAAGAACACTCATGGGTTGTCATCCCAAAGAGGTTCGAGAATGTCTTCTTGACCCCGTCTATCAGGAACCGGACGAGGGATAATGGATAGTAGGATGGTTGGAAGAATTTGGCTGAGTTCTTGGCCTTTTGTATCCCCCAAATCCCGTTTCGTAACTGAAAATCTCCTCAAATTTCGAGCTTGTAACGCTTCACACTTGGTAACCCAGTTTGGACGACATACCCAGTGTCCGGTCGGATGTCAGACCATCCGACCGAATGTGAGTCCAGTAGGTTTGATCCGACCGGACATCAGGTTCATCCGACCGAATGTGAGTCCAGTGTGCTGGCATTGGGTAACCCAGTGTTAATAATAGACCCAATGTCAGAGGTAATACATCAAATTGTGGCCTAATTTCTTTGAAACTCGACTCGCGGGCCCACACTCGTCCATCTTAAGATCAAAACACTTCAAAATATCTGAAATAAACATAAAACACGGTAAAATAAGTCGGAGATAACATAAATACAAAAATATGCTCAATTCACCCAACTTAGACCAAAACTAACAACAAATCTAACTAAAACACTAGCCAAATATATACAAAAATCATGACAAATACGTGCGAATCATCAATCACCCCATCACTTCCAAGGACCGTGACCGCATGGGCTTGCTAAGGTTGTCTTGGGAATTTTCCTTTCTCATTTGCTTGTTTTAGCATATTTACGTCACTTGCCAATTGGCCCACTTTAGTGTATATCCCATTCGTCGTGGCCACAAGATCAATGAACTGAGCATCAAACAAAGCCGACAATGATTGCATAATAGCTAAGAGGGTCGGATCAAAAGGTGGAGTAGGGGCATTCATCGAAATCGGGGGAACCACGACAATGCCTTATCTTGGAGAGCATACTAAAACAATGGAGTCGAAGATGCTCTAAACCCATCATATTCGGACTATGGAAACTCGAGACTTGCCACATAAATTGCCGGAGGAATTGGAGAGGATCTTCCTTAGCAAACCCATGAAAAATCGGAAGCCAAGCAAAATCAAGTGAATGGATATCAATAGCCATAACTTCGGGGGGAAGGGATACATAAGACGAAATAGTCGCTCCCACGAAGGCTTTGCTAACTTCTTTCATAGCGAGGACGGGAGGGGCATATTGGGCATTAGGACTCATTCCCCCAAACAAAGCATACAAATCGGGAGTGTCTTCATGAGCATTAGTATCGGCACCTCCATAACCGGGACCACCACCAGTATTTCTCAAATTCACATTCGGAGCATGATTGAAGTTGTGAGCGGGAGGAACCCCATACGGGTCGGGAATCGGGCTTTGCATGTTCGGAAATTGAGTAGGAGCACCATAGCCCCCATACGGACCGGAATTTGGAGTTTGCATATTCGGATAGGAATTGGGAATACCATAACCTACATATGAACCATTCATTCCCGAGAAACAGTTATACCCAACATGGTTTGCACCATGCCCTCCCACGTTGGGTTGACCATTGTCGTTAGCACCATTGGAAACGTGGTTGGAACCATGCCCTCCCACATTTCCAAAACCATTAAAACTCATCCCATTCCCAATATGATTTGCATCATGCCCCCCCATGTTGGGAATATAACCTCCATTGCCAAAAGAAGTAGGAATTTGTGTTTTACCTTGGGGTAGGCTCATGGCGTGTCCATGAGTTGTAAAACCACTCCCTTGAACTCCTATAACATGATCGGGAGGGGTCGTGGGAATCGGAGTCGATAGCCTAGGTTTATCATTCGGTGGAGATGGATCGACATGAACAACGGGCTCGGGAATACTAGAGCCTTGAGGATCAACTCGTGGAGATTTCCCGTTAGGGTTGGGAAACGGGCCGGTATTCGGAATATTAGTTGCCATATCGTGAGTGGTAATTATGGGACATCGTAAATGTCTTAATCGGTTGGGGTTTGAAATATAAGGAGCCAATTCGTTCCCAAGGGCTCGACGATCTTGTATACACTCAATGAAAGCGTTAAATACAAAAAAAAGCTAGAAACACAAAGAAACTACAAGCAAATCAAAAACTTTCACCAAGCCGAGTCGCAACGGCGCCATTATGAAGAGTAGAAAAATAAAAAGGTGGGTTCATGGCTTGGTATTATAAGAATTCGATTGCTAGCACGAATCAATGTGTTATTAGCTTTTTGAAATGAAAGGAAAACAAAAATAAATGGAAAATAGATGAAACTACAACTAACTATGAAAGAAAATGCAAGTATTTCGTATGCCTCGTGCGTATGCCTAATGGAAATAGCAAGCAATAATGAAAACAAGCAACAAAAAGCAAAGTTTCACTAAGTACAAGCACGAAAGCCTAAAGTACTACTATGCATGCATGATTATTAAAACTTTAATAATGCAAATTAGCAAAAACCGAAAGCACCAATGTAAAGAGCGATAAAAGTTGACGTGAAAGGTAAAAATTTTACGAGAAATAACTAGAAACGAAGAGTGGATCTAGGATTCAACTTAAAACTATGCATGAAAATAAAGACCAAAAGAAAGCATATGAAATACTCAAAATAAAAATGATCAAGGACTCGATCTATGATCTTGGTGTGTCACTCACCTAGATTACATAGCCAATTCACAGGATCTAACAATTAATCTAAGAGTTAAGGCAAAATTCATAAAATGAAGAACAAGCATGTAAATAATGAAAAGTTTACTTGAATTAAGAAAGGAGCAACAAACTTGAATGGAATATCAAAAATAAAATCCATGTGATGTCTTGAGTTCTTCTTGAGCTTACAAACCCAATGAAAAGCTTGAAATTAAATATAAGAACTAGAGGGAGAAATTAGTTCCAAAGTCATGCAAGAGTTTGGAAAATGAGTGATGGATTAAAAAATGAGAGTAGGGTTCTGTTTATACTAGGTTTTATTAAGGGTAAATGGGTCAAATAAGCCGTAAAATCTTGGGTTTCCTATGTTTGACCAAGTTTGACCCGAAATGGCCTTGATATACACTTAGCTCGATGTTTGGCATGATTTGGCTCGAGGTGGCTTGGGTGTTGGGCGAGATGGGTAGTGCTGGGCGGCACTGGGCGGACATGGCCGGGCATGGCTCGGCAGTCTCGGCAAGGATGCTCACGGGCTGCTGGGCGCTGTCGGCAGGGATGCGCAGGCGTGGCTGGCATGGCGTGCGCTGGCGCAGTTTGGCACTGCCTGGCGCGGGTTGACACTGTCTGACGCGCGCGGGGCGTGGCGAGCAGTCTCGATAGGCGAGCGGGCGATATCGGCAGGCGCCGGCTGGCGAGTGCGGGTGTGGTCGGCAGCGCTCGGCAGACGCCGGGCGTGGGCGCACGCGCTGGCGTGCGGAGTTGGGGCGGGCGTGCGAGGCTGTGCGCGATGGGCTTGCCTTGGCGTGCATCAAGGTCCCTGGCACGGGTTGGCGTGGTTTTGCACGTCTTGGCGACCATTGCAGAATATTTTGGTGTTTTGGAGCTAGTCTTTGGCACGGATTTTGGCACGTCTTGACTTGAGTTTTGGGCCCCACCCAAGAATTACACCAAACCTCAAATTAATTGAACCCATTTAACCATATTAAGTATAAAATTAGAAATAAACACAAAATACATCAAAACAAGAAAATAACCTAATAACCTAAAGAAACTCGACTCAATACCACTAAAAACGACACAAAGCCATAATTAAAAATACGATAAAAACACCACAATTCAATGCAAAACACATGGCCTCTAGTTTCTTACCCAAGGGCTGATAGATCTTTACCGTACATATAATCCTCGATCTGCATCTTCCAGAACCCGTAATTGTTCAGTCAAACTTTTTAATGGGCAATTTTTTGTCACCCATCATATTCCCATCGAACCTCGCTCTTGATACCAGTTTTTAGGAGTATAAGCTATATGATGAAAAGAAAAACAATTGAAATAAAGAACGACAAAATATATTTGTTTACCCAATTCGTCAGAGAGTGGGTGCTGCCAAGCCAAGAGTTTTGCAGTATAATAATTTTGAGGTAGGATTACAATTACACTAACACGCTATTTATAATAAGAAAACTCTTGATATAATTTTATGAAAACTTTCTAAAATATCCCTAAAAATTCAACTAGAGGTTCAGTCCCCAAACCCCTTATGGCATGAGGGCTCTGACCCCCTCCAAAACTCCACAAACTCACCGATAATTTGGATCGACATTGATGAGAACTTGGATATATAATAATTCAGGCTGCACAACCCGACACTCCGATTGAGGACTATACTCATATAAAGTACATTTACTTCAAAATAAGACATAACTAAATATATGTTGGCATGTTGATAAGTCGACTGTTGAGGTATTGAATATATATATATATATAGTTTCACGTGTCAACCAATTCTTATATGAAATTTAGGTACCTATTACGTGTGTGAGATATTATTTATAAGTTATGTGTAATATAAATTAAAAAAATAATAAAATGTAAAAGAACATAAAAAGAATATTAATCTTAATATATATATAGAGAGAGAGAAGTGTACATTTGTTATATTTGTTTTTCTTTGACCTGTAAATATCATCATATATCAATATAATGTAGAAAATTCATAAATTCTCAAATAAGGATTGGTTCATATGTGAACCTAACCCTACACACACACACACACACACACACACACACACACACATATATATATATATATATATATATATATTATTTTTTTTTCTTGAGTGTTGTGACTATATTATTGTTTATTATAATTATTAGATCATTTTAGGTGAAATGTGGTAAGATAGATGAATAAATATAAATATAAAGGGGTGGAATTATGATGTTTTCGCGATACCGTAATCAATATATATATATATATATATATATATATAATGAAAATCAATCAATTATCTTGTTATGTAACATATTGCTTAAATATAGATAATTCACATTAATTCTTAGTTTAATGAATTTATAAATTTGAAATCTACTATATCGTGAGCTCTAGTCTCCGATAAAATCCTAATCTGGTGCTTAGTTTAGGAGATGCGAGTAAATGTGAGAGTTGACAAATCAAATATAAATAACGATTATCAAGTAGGTACAAATAATTGTAGTTATCCTCTCATAATTTCTACAGTGTGATCATTACCGAGTATTGACGTAATATGGTAGTCAAAACAAACATATGCTGCCTTATACACGATTTGGACTATCCTTTTAAGCAGATGTTGATTAAGTGGCGATACATTTACATTGGAAAAAAGACAAAAAACAAAAAAGAAAAGCAAAAAAGAAAAACAACACCAGCATCAAACTTAAATTCCCAGATTCTCACTTTTTTGACTTTTTGGCAGGCACTTTTTACCGCTTAGAATAGCGTACGGGTGATATGTGTTTTCTATTTTGAGTGAAGCACCGGCCTAAGTCAAAATATAAATGAGAAAAGATGATTTAATGATTAGGTCAAATTAGCAAGTTAAATAAGATCAAAGTCAAAAATCGACAACGATAATAATCATCACATAAGAAAAGTTAATATATTATATGATATAATGAGGGTGATATGATATCGAATTTTTAGGCCGGCATTCAAATCGAGTTAGGTCGGCGAGACGACCTCTTTTAAGGAATTGTTGAGTTTTTATAGGCTGAAATAATATTTATTTATGTTTATAAATCAGGTCGGTCGGTAGACGTGAGTATTATGGTTATGATATAGGCCTTGGTGGGCTGGTATAATTGATATGGTATGGACCCCGACTGGTTAAGTGTATGAGATCTTATCAATAAAACTTCCATTTATCCGCGATCTAGGCATAACTAGCAATCCATTCTATAATTCTTCTCATCCTCTCATGGTTATTACGGTAACTTAACAAAATAAATAATTATGTTAACTTATCATAAATGAAAAATTCCAATTTTAAGTCGGTGTACTGATTATTGAATTATGGTGTGAATATGAGACAAAACCTTAGATTGAGAATATATCTTTTATTTATATAAAGAGAACACATGCCTCACTTCTATATTAGATTTAATCCTATTTCTGAGCTCTCGTTTATCATCATAAAAAGGTATCGATTTAAGTGTCGGAAGGCATACGTCGGGGCTGGCCGACTTATATTTTATTTTGTAGGTAGCTTAGACTAGAGAAGACAGTTCAAAGTTCAGCGACATCTTTCTTGGTGAGCCAATCTTTTTATTCGCATAAAGTGGCGTCGTCTAGACATCGAGTCCTTGAGAGAAAGATGTGAGAATCGGCCAAAGCAATCATGAAAAAAAACAACACAAGTCCTAAACTTTAGCTCGGTGGCGATCCAGAACAAGAAAAAAGATAAGGGGGCGCAATTTAAAGGAGACAAGACACCAGAAGAGAATACCAAAGAACAACCAACCATGTAAACACCACCATCACGGAGAGAGGAGGAAGAAAGTAAAATAGATGGGATACAAGAGTATCACCCCCAAAATAATATGGTAGAAGAAGATCAATTTGGGGACTAAAGAATAGGAGGAATTACCAAAGGAGAGGACCTGTCACATTAATAAGAACTTGCTCCAAAAGCTGCTCAACGTGGTGCACATATGGCCTCCAATAGCAGGTCAAACTAATCTCTCTGATAGACATGGCAGGCTAGAAAAAATATGACTGGAGAGGACAATAGTAATGAGGATGCAGAACTTACAACTTGAGAGGAGAAGGAGGAACAAAACATGCCAAAACCACTTACTCCAGCCTAAAAGAATAACAGAGAAAAAGAACCATGGATGCCTGATCCGGTGTTGGTGCAGGCATAAAAAAGAAAGCGACCTCAGAGGATGTACTTGTCATTAGAGGAGGAGGAAGATGAAGAGGGCATCCAATTTTGCGATAAAACGCGAAGGAGGCATCAACAAAATAATCCAGGATGAGAGATGGAGGAATATGAGGAGGAGGTTCTACCAACATCTCGCACGATGAGAGACATGCAGGAGGTGGTGCGGGCACTTCAAAGGCAGGTCGCAGGAGCAGATCAACATGAATCAAGAGGCCATCTGTTATCTGAAGGAATACTGAGGGCGGACTTGCCTCAAGGGTACAAAGGGTTGGACTTCTATTACGAAGGTTGTCAGATCCCACCCAACATGTTCAAAGTTTTGAGAACGAGGCAGTCTTACGGCAATACACGACTATTGTGGCATGCATAAAATCTTTATCTACCTTAGGAGGGTTGGCGTAGGTTTAATTTCATCAGCTGGACCCATCAAGAGTCACGAGATTTCAAGTTTTAAATTTAGCCTTTTTAACACACTTTCCTAGCACAAAGATACACAAGAAAATGACGCAGTTGCTTTCAATGGTGCAGCGACCTGGGAAACATTGAAGGATTACGTATCCAGGTTTACCAGATCTACTTTGGAAGTGCCTACAACCACAGATGACATGAAATCATTAGTTCTAAACCAAAGATTACTGATGGGGGCTTAAGGACCTCATTGTCTAAGTGGCCAGTACGCACTTTTAAGGAGCTACTGGATTGATGTATGAAATACATGCACGTAGAAGAAACTGAAGAGAAATTTAGAATATATATTGGGAGAAAGGTCGGGGATTTGGAGAGAACGCCAAAAAAAAGCTTGAACCCAAAAGGGAGGTATGGTGACCAGTAAGAGCAATTATTGCACCAGGTGTAGAAGGTAGAGTGGGAGCAAGGAATGATGAGTGAAATTGGGAGGAGGGACCAGATTTTATACCCTTAGCGATGCTGCGAGCTCGAATATTCACAATCATGGAAAGAAAAGTGTCTAATGTCATTAGGTGGTCTGAAGATTATACACAAAAACCTACAAATCCAAGGTCACAATTCTTTTGTAAATTCCATAATAATTATGGACATTCTAAGGAGAAATATCGATATTTAAAGGAGGAGATACAAGGTCGATTAAGGTTTGGCATCTCAAAGAGGTCGTTTATAGGGATAAGGTACCTTAAGATTAGAGACAGGCCTTACCCAGACCTCCCGCAGGAGGTCCCCCGCAGGCACAGATGGAAGGACAAATAAGGCTGGAGGAATAAAGTAACATCATGTAGGAAGGGTGATTGGCGATAGTAGAATCTCGACCAACATCATGTATCAGAAATGCTTGGAACAGATGAATCTTAAAGTAAAAATAAAGTCGGTGAAGACACGGGTATAAGATTTTAATGGAGCACAGGTTATCACATAAGGAGAAGTTGTCTTACCGGTTGTCTAGGGAAATGACGACGTATAGTTTCAAGCAGTTACATCCACATACCACATGAGCGTAAAGTATCTAGCATGGGATAAGGTTGGCGAGATAATATCAGACCAACAGGTAGGACGATCTTAATATCAAATGGAAGTAAGGAAAGAGATGAGTGAAGGGAAGTGAGAGTGGAGCATTGAAATCCAAGAGAGGATACTAAGCGCTAAGAATTTGAGAGAGGAAGATAATTCTATCCGACCTCATGAAGAACTTATGGAGATCGAGTTGGAGGGTGGTAGGTAGGAGTATACTACAAGGATAGGTAGCCAGTTGTCATAGGGCATAAAGAAGGAGCTCATTGCTCGATTGAGAGAATTTCGAGATATATTTGCTTTTGAGACAACAAGTTACGGGGGGTGGCTCCTGAGGTCGCACAACATCACCTAAATGCAGATCCAGAGGCAAGACCTGTATGGAAGAAAAGAAGACATTTGGAGGAGAATTGGACAAGGTAATAGACGATGAAGTACAAAACCTGTTGAAAGCATGTCATATCTAGGAGATCCAATTCCCGATATATTTGCTTAACGTGGTTATGGTGCCAAAACCAGTAGATAAGTGAAGGATGTGCATCGATTACAACAAACTGAACAAGGCCTATCAAAAAGATCAATATTCGTTGCCATGTATTAACCAACTTGTAGATTCGACTTCAAGGTGGGAGCTGCTGAGCATGATGGATGCATCATGGGGATACCATCAGATCTCATTGGCAAAGGAAGATCAACCTAAGGTGAGCTTTGTCGCCTCTACGGGTAAATATTATTTTGTTTACATGCCATTTGGGTTAAAGAATACAGGGGCGACCTACCAAAGGTTGGTGGACAAGATGTTTAAATATTTGTTGAGATCAATCATGGAGGTGTACACTATTACAAAAAAAGGACTTTTACATTGGTTGTTTTCAACAATTTACATCATTTCTGGACCCATTGCAGTATCAAGCGTAGTAAAAGACCAAGACTATTTCCAACGGTTGTACAGTCGATGTAATTTGTAACTTATTACATCGGTTGTATACCCAACCAATATAAAAAAAACACTTTAAATGTGGCATATTTACATCGATTTTAAAATAACTGATGTTATTTGTTGGCACTTTACATCGACATTAATTTAAATGTTCTGAGAAAAATGTATATTCATATCGATTTTTCGTAGAACCGATGTGAAATTGTCAAAAAATAAAAATATCCAATTTAGGTGGATCACAACCTGCAACCAAATTCTTTCACAATTCCCAAACATACAACAAGTTAACAAATCATCCAACCAAATTATAAGTTAATAATTCAAACCGAACTATAAGGTAACAATTCATCCAACAAAGTTGTAATTTTAAAAATGACACAAGTTATACAAAATTATAGTTTTACTACATCCAAGTCAAATCTCGAATCCAGTAGCCTAATACCAACCTAAGTAGTAGGCATTCAGAATTTAATACTAAAATAATAGATTCTACTAATTATCCGATAATTTGTACTTAATTTTAAAAACTATCTAAACATTGAGTCAAAATTCAGTATCTACTTCACCCAAAAAATATGACCACGCCTAAACCTTGCGCTATTTCCCAACCTGCACACACAAACACGTCAGAAAAGGACCACCGGGGGTTTTCTGGTGGAAACCTCTCTGATACTTAAGTCAGAAAGCGTATAGAGTGTTTCTGGTAAGCAAATCAAGGAATGCACAAAGAATGACATACCTCTCTCAGACTTGGAGCTGAGATACTTATAGTTTTCCCCAATGGGGACCCCTTCCGGGATATCGGAAACAAAGGCCGCAAATCAAGGGCCGTTTAAATGACAAACTCTGACAAGTGGTCCCACTTGTCCCCCCGATGATAATCAAGGACCAGGTCTTCCCTAGTCCTGCTCTCCTTTCTGATCTATCAGCTCAGGACAACTCCTGGGCTAGGGTGACCTTGCTCTGATCTATTCAGCTTTTAAGAAAACCAGGTCAAATCAAGCGTAAGCCATCCTGAGCTCCCTTATTTGGCTGTCTAGATCCAGGTCTACCCCAATCCGGGCCTGGCCTATTTATGCCTCATCAACTTCTCCCCCCCGAAAAGGTTGGGGTAGAGCTGTACCATTCCAGGGCCCTCAGGAATAAATGAGGTCCCACTCATCTTTTATTGTTTCTCGTACCGGTACGAATCCCAAGAAATCCGCCTGACAACCAGGCCTAATCATTGGCATTAGTGGTGTCGGCCCATCTTCCCAAACTGTTACTATTTTCCACACGTCTCTCAAAGTACTTACAAGTCAGTGGTGCGTGACCTACCCTAGGACGATTAGCATTCCAGCTCATTGTCTAGGGTACTGTTTGTCTGCCCGTATTAAATGCGGGGATCCCATTAAATCCCTTTTTCCTCGATTTTCATTTTTTTTTGAATTTATCTACTTCCTTTTTCGAGAACGACAAGCTATTCGAAGTTGCGTGACCAACAGAGAAGAGATTGTTCAACCTAGGCGACAAGTATTTAGTATCATGTGTTTTGATACTTTAGTTTTCATATATTACTTAATATTTTTGTATTGATCGAAAAACAAGAAAGTAATATAGTTTTCGGGTTTGTACACCCAAGTTCCCAAGTACTTTTACTTGTGAACTAAATTTGTTATCTAGTGTTCTTAGGTTTTTATTTCCGCTACATAATTTTTATTTTACTCTGGTCGATGTTGGAAGTCAGTGTTGTTTAACATTGATAACAACATCATAAATCTGAGACTTATTTTTAAAGGCATATATCCTCAAATTCTACAATTGGCATTTAGAGCGGATTACTTAACCTTTTAAGTACTGATCCTTATTTGTCTAGGTACTATGGATACAGAGGATGAAGAATCTCTTGACGAGTACGAGAAGCTGTGCATTGAGCATAAACAATTATTTGTTAGTTGGGCAAAACAAGTATTCAAAGTCAAGGATCTTAAGATCGAGGTGGACAAACTGACTCAGGAAAAGGATGACCAACTAAATATAATTGTCCGATTGGAGTCATCCCTCACCAAAAAGGATGATGAGCTAGAACGAGTAAAGACCGAGTTGAAGAAGGTCCAAGAAGCCCTCACAAACCTTAATAAGGGCAAGGCCAAGTTGGATGAGATTCTGGAATCGAGTATCCCGAATTGTTCAAAACACGGGATTAGATACAAACATGTTCAAAATCCAAATTCAAGTCAAAAGGTGAAGTCGACCAAACGCCACAAGAGAAGAAGAAGACAATACGTGTGCCATCACTGTGGTGAACCAGGTCACATACGACCATACTGCTGGAAGCTTGTTGGCAAGCAAACTCATTTTAAAAGGTCGAAGCTGACTGCTGAATCCCATGTTGGTTCCCATGTTACCAACATCAATACCAACACCAGGTTCAAAAAGGTTTGGGTCAAGAAAAATGATATCAAGTGCAACATGATCTGTACCTCCCTGAAATCCCACGTCCCTGAAGCCTGGTACTTCGACAGTGGATGCTCTAAGCACATGACCGGCTCGGAAGATCTCCTCTCGAATATTATCAAATCTCAAGGAGGAAAGGTGAAGTATGGTGGAGGTGCAAATGGCCAAATCATTTTCCAAGGAACTCTTCATATCCCTGGTATTGCGAAGCTCGAGAACGTGTTACTTGTTGAAAGCTTAACAACGAATTTGATAAGCATCAGCCAACTGTGCGATGGTGGTTTTAATGTCAAGTTCACTCATGAAAAGTGTGAAGTGTATGACGAGGGCAATACAGGTATTCTTACTGGTCATAGGACATCAGACAACTGCTACCAATTCGAAGATGCAGGTGTTGAAATTGAAGAAATTGGTGATGTTGATTTCGATGACGGTTCTGGGAACTCAACATCGACTCAAGCTGATCCAAAATCAGACTCAAATTCAGTTAAGAAGTTTGCTCCAGTCACTCGTATTGAATCGATGGTAAGTGAGTTTATTACAAAAATGTCTGATACATTTGAGATGAGCATGAAAGATTATCTCTCTTACTTTCTTTGGTTGCAAATTAAACAACTGGGTGATGGTATTTCTTTCTGAGTCCAAATATGCTAAAAATCTTATATCTTGGTATAGCAAAAAACAGAATTGCATTTCTCTTTCTACAGCTAACGCCGAGTATATTGCAGCTGGAAGTGCTTGTATACAGTTATTGTGGATGAACCAAATGATAGAGGACTACGGTCTACATAGAAGAACATTAACCGTGCTCTGTGATAATTCTAGTGCCATTGATATCTCGAAAAATACGGTCCAACTTTCTCCAATCAAACACATTGACATAAGGTACCACTTTATTTGAGACTTGGTTGAGAGGAAGATAGTTAGCCTTGAGAATATAGGAACAGACAATCAGCTTGCTGACATCTTCACAAGGCATTAGATTTTGAGACCTTCTCTCGTTTGAGAAGAGATCTCGGTATGTGCATTGTCTGAACCAATGTTGGTTTGTGATGTTGTGACACACTATATCAACATCAGTCACAACATCTGTATACTTTTGCATGCATTTTTTTTCTCTTTTCATACATAATCCAAATGCATTGAGTCTGGTTGAAAGTGCGATAAGGTCTTGTGTTGTAATAAAAGTGATGACAAAAAGACTAACCTCTTCAATTAGGTGATTGTGGAGCTTACCAGTAGAAACTGGTTTTCTCCTAGGTTCAAAAACAAGAGGTGTTAACAGCAATTGCTGAAGATAAGCTATTTCTTTTCAAGTCTTTAAAAAAGATGAAGAAAATATGGATACAATTTGATCCAATCTTTAAATTTCACCTTCTTGAGAGATTTTGACGTAGTCATTAACTTAGGTTAAGGGGTAAGTTTCTATTGACTTCGCCTGAGGCAATGTTGGTTATAATGTTGTCAGTAATAAAAAGAAACACTAATCGAGTCACTAAAACTGTAATGTGAATTATTTTAACCTTTTTAGGTCATGAATTTTAGGCATCCAATAGGACATTAATACTTTGGGAAGATGCCTTCTTGTTGTGCGTATTGTTGCTTGTGTTCCTGTCTTTCTTGAAATCTCTTAATTATTGTTTTGAATCTTGCTAACCAAGTGTTTCAGTGGAGTTGTAATCGGACGGTTGGACAGGTAATAAGGGGTTAATTTGGTGAGTGAAAATTTGCTTTGCAAAGGATTTGTTCAACTATGGTGATGGTTTTTAAAAATCTAGTTCTATCTCGGTTTTAATTTGTAGTTGGGATTTGTGATTTTTATTCTCCAATTAAGAGATAGTAGGCTATTTAAGCATAGAGATCGTGTGTCTTATTTTGAGAGAGAAAATTTTGGGTTTTAAAATTGGTAGTGGGGGGTTATTTATTCAGCTTATTCTTTATTTACTCGTTTCCTTCCCTACTTCAGTCATCTTTACCCAAATTGACAAGTTAAGGTTTTTTTTTTACTTTTCCTTTCTCTCGATTTTACTGCCTACGACACTCGATTTTGTGTTTGAAGTTGTTTCCAATTTTCTTGCAGAATGTCGAACTCACCATCACCAAGCAAAGCTCCGAAAACAAACTGTGCCTCTCATTCCACCCAAAGAGAGAGAAGAAGAAGTCCAAAGCTACCTTGTCAGCCCATGTTGGTTCTGGTGTTGTGTCATCGAAACCAACATCCCCTGTAGACAATCCTGCCTCTTCTACAAGCTTCGATTCTGACAATGTTCCATCTGCCAGTGCACCGATGTTAACATTTGCCTCCGACCACTCTGCTAGCTCTGATGAGGCTCCGTCTCAAGCCGTCGAGATTGAAGACATGGAACCAATCTCCACGAGGTTCTTGGCGAGTGAAGCTGAAGAGCTATTCTTGGGATTTCAAAATCGAGGAATGATTGCTGAGCGCCAAATCCCCATTAATGTTTTCGTGAAGCAGACTCTGTTTACCTTCTTTAGGCACCGAGGCACCTGTTCGAGCTGGTGTCGTGTCTGATGTTGGTTCTGGTATTCCCAACATCAGTACCAACATGGTTCATTTTTCTGCTTCGTTTGTCCGAGCCCAGTTTAATTTTCTTGACAACCAGGTTGACCAGTTGCAGGCGCTTTGGGATTCGTTTGTTGAGGTCATTTTGCTTTCAGAACAAAAAGGGGGAGAAGAATATAGAAGACGCTACTGTGAATTTTTTTGTTTATTTTTAAACAATGATTACTTTATTTAGGGGGAGCTTCTAATTTAGGGGGAGTTTTTAGACTTTTTATCATTTTCATGCGTCTTGGGTATTTTGTCCAGAAAGGCAAAAGGGGGAGATTGTTGAGGATTTTATTCTTGGGAATAATTCCTTATTTTGTTATTTGCCTTTCTTGGGCTCAAAATAAATTAGGGAACTAGATTTAGGACTTTATTTGTTTCCTAGTTTATGATTAGGACTTTAATTAGTTTCCTAGATTTTGTTTAGGATTTATTTTCCTTGTTTATCAAGACTAGGACATTAGGACTTGTCTATTTAAGAAAACATAAGGACGCAAGACAAATTAATCTTTGCCACAACCAAGAGACGCACGGATTTCTGAGCAAGATCACGACGCAAGACGCACGAGCAAGCGAAGAACACGAAGACTACTTGGAGCCATTGTTCAAGAACGACAAGCTATTCGAAGTTGCGTGACCAACGGAGTAGATCTTGTTCAACCTAGGCCACAAGTATTTAGTATCATGTGTTTTGATACTTTAGTTTTCATATATTACTTAATATTTTGTATTGATCGAAAAACAAGAAAGTAATATAGTTTTCGGGTTTGTACACCCAAGTTCACAAGTACTTTTACTTTTGAACTGAATTTGTTATCTCGTGTTCTTAAGTTTTTATTTCCGCTGCATAATTTTTATTTTACTCTGGCCGATGTTGGTAGTCAGTGTTGTTTAACATTGATAACAACATCATAAATCTGAGACTTATTTTTAAAACCATAGACCCTCAAATTCTACATTCTGGACTTGTTTAATGAACAATCAGAAACGGGTCCTCTGACCAAGGAGATCGGTAAAACTCTCTTTATCCTGGTCTGTCTAATTATACCTTTAATTTCCCCAAGTCTTATTTCTCTCTTCTTCTTCTCTCAGAAAGGATGATGCGTCAAATGTTTCAAGGGTCCAAGAAGGGAGCAGGGGCTGCTCTAGAACGAGTTGTTCTTGGAGCAGGTTCAAATCCAGCTCCTCAAGCCCAAGGTTCACAACCCGTCCGCCTGCCGAGCTCCAGCCCCTCTAGGCCGCCTCCTCGCTCCACAATGACGAGGGGCCCCTCCTCCGAGTCCGAGGAAGATGTGCTCCCCCTATCTAAGCGGCCCCGCACAACTCGGAGTGGCCCAGTTGCTCCAATTTCCGCCCCCATTACGCGCAGCGCTCCCCCTCTGATCAACTCGATTCTAAACTACTTAGGGGAGGTGGCTCTTCAATACATGCGCAGACAAATGCTGCCCGCAGATCAGACCGTGCTGGAGAAGATTTATGGCCGTGAGCTCCTGGAATCCTTCTGCCAGGATGAAGCGAGGGTAGATTTTCTTCCTTTTGTTTTTATTTCACATTACTTGTATGAGTTCTAATCCTCTTTCTAAGAGACCCATACTGGCTACTCAAGCGACTAGATCCATGATCCAATTTGATGTGGTCAAGGAGAATAAGGAGTTAGTCGTGAAGAATGAGCGCTTCAAAGCTCTTGCCAGGGATCGCGGCGTGGAGCTAAAAAAGCAAGGGGAGAAGTTGGCAGATCTGGAGGAAGAGCTGGCGGGGGTAAAAAGAGCCCGTGAAAAGATGATAGAGACATCTCGGTTAGAAGAGAGGGATGAAGCTCTGGCAGAGGCGAGAAGCTTGGCAGATGAGACCTTGGCGAAGGCCAAGGGGGAGTGGAGGACTGGATTTTTGAACTCCGGGGAGGGCTTAAAATTGGTTCAGGCGGCGAGGGAGAAGAGCTGAGAAGCTTTCCTAGGGTCTAAGGAGCTTTACACCCTTCTTTTCCCAGAGGCCGTGGTTTATTATCACCTCGGTCTGGATGAACAAGCTAAGTGGGCCCTAGCCAATACAGGGGCCACTTTCGACTGAGATCTTCCTCTGGAGAACCCTTCTGAGCCTATCTCTTTTTCCTGTGTTCCGGAGCTAGATCGAATGCACACTGCCGAGGCACTTGAATTTGCAGAATATGTCTTTTCCTCCCTTCACTCCGTTGAGCCTCAGCGGTCTCAACCAGACCTATCTCTTGCTGTAGTTGCTCCCCCTGCTTCTTCTTCCTCCCCAAACTTTGCAGGTCTGGGTGAGCTACCAGGTGGGGCTTTGCCTGGCGCTTTGAATGAGGGTATGGTGGATCAGTTGGAAGCAGAGCTAGATGCTGAGCTGGAAGCTGGGACTTAGGTTTTTAGGAGGAAATCTTTTGCTTTCTATTAGTCAGACCTGCAGTTCGCCTGTGTGGCTGGTCTGACTTTTTGTCGTTTTCTGGATATGTACTGCGGATAATTAATAAATATTTTTTGTCTTTTATCAACTCTTTGGTTTCTAGGGTTTCCTGATTTTCCGGAAACCCTAGTACTTTTTATTCCTTGGCACATGCCACTGTTTTCTTTATATACGTGCATGTATGACTCATTTTCTTTCAATTCTATGAAATGGCTTCTTCTTCTCTTCTCGAAGAACTTGATATAGTGAAGCGGAAAAACATCTCCTTGGTCGTTAAAAACTTCAAGCTTTCTGACAAACTGACCATGCTCAGAGAAAAGGTTGGCTACCTCTACCGTCTTCTGGAGAGTAAAAGGCAGAAGAAACACCACTATAAGCGAGAGTGGGCTGAGTTGCGGCAACTGAATCGTCAGTTGCAGGAAGAGAGGCCGACTTGGCAGAGTCGGTGAGTCGGATGACGATCGCCGCTGGCAAAGCGCACGCCATCTCTGAGCGGGCTGACAAGTACCGTCAGCGCTATCACGAGACCGAGCGCGAAATGTGGCGCATCCTCCGTGCTCTGGCCGCTGATCGGAGAGCCTCTTAGGTTTTTCTTGGGGTTTTGTTGATTCCCCTTTTTGTTTATTTCCTGCATTGTAATCAAATCTGCCAGTCTTCGTAGAAGACGTGAGCAAAGTCATTTTGTATTTGCCAGAATGTTAATAAAAACAAGAGTGTTTTCAATTGATTCTTATTTCCATTCAATCAAACCAAGTGGATTAAAGTTTTCCACGTTTTAGCCTGTTCAGGCATTTTAGGCTTACCGCCGAATCTGAAAAAGTAAGGTCTCCGCCTTCAATAAGCTCTTGTTTGAGGTTGACCCGCGGATTGTGCATTTACGGGTGTTTACCCTTACTTTTTCTTCTGGTTCTGAGCTGGCAGTCAGGCTAGGCCTTTGTATTAAAAGTCCTTTAATCAGGTCGGGTGTTGTCATGAGCACCCGTATTTAGCCAATCCTGGCTTAACCTGTCAATAAAATAAGAATATTTTACGGGCAGCCGCCCTAAGCTAATCTTGGCTTCTCCTGACAATATGTCAGGAGACTGGGACATCCGTCCTTTAGCCCATCCTGGCTTAAAGTGAACATCGGGTCAGGAAAATGAGACATCTTCCCTTATCCAATCCTGGCTTAAACTGACAATCAGGCCAGGTAAATGGGGCATCCGCCCTTAGCCAATCCTGGCTTAAACTGACAATCAGGTCAGGTAAATGGGGCATCCTCCCTTAGCCAGTCCTAGCTTAAACTAACAATCCGGTCAGGTAAATGGGGCATCCGCCCTTAGCCAATTTTGGCTTTTATGAAGACTTGTTTTAGTTTGGCGAACAAGAATAAACCTGCATTATCATTAATAAAACATTGTAAGATTACATTTATACATAAAATTTTAGTAAATTTGCAATGTTCCATGCGCGAAGATTTTCAACTCGATCCAGGTCTTCTAACTTATAAGCTCCGTCTGCCAAGACTTGGGTGACCCGGAATGGCCCTTGCCATACAGCATCCAGCTTTCCTTTAGCCTTCCTTAAATTGGCTCTTCTCAAGACCAGGTCTCCCACCTGGAAATTTCTCTCGATCACAGATTTGTCATAGGATGCTTTGATTCTTCCCTTGATGTGCGTCATTCTAACGGCATCTCTTTCTTTCTTCTCGTCAACCAAATCCAACACATCCTGAATCAAGAGCTCATTCTGTCCCTCAACGAAGTTCTGAACTCGATGAGTTTCCATGCTAATCTCAGCGGGAACCACAGCGTCCATGCCATAAACCAGGCTGAATGGCATTTCCCCCGTGCTCTCCTTGGGATTAATCCTGTACGCCCATAGAGTTGAACTGAGCTCGTCGACCCACCTACATCTAGCCTTCTCCAGACGTGTCTTAATTCCTTGTACAAGTATGCGGTTGGTCACCTCAACTTGTCCATTAGCCTGTGGATGGTAGACAGACGTGAAATTCTGGTCGATCTTCATTTTTGCACACCAAGCTTTGATTCGGGCACCCATGAACTGGGTGCCATTGTCTGAGACAAAGATCCTGGGAATACAAAATCTGCACACAACGTTCTTCCACAAAAATCTCATCACCGCATCCTCCGTGATTTTTTCCAAAGCTTCAGCCTCCACCCATTTACTGAAATAATCGATGGCTACTATTAAGAACTTCTTTTGGGTAGGGGCTGTGGGGAAAGGACCAACTAGATCTATTCCCCATTTGGCAAATGGACAGGGAGAGCTCATCGACATGAGCTCCTCTACAGGCTTGTGCATTAAGGGCGAGTTCTTCTGACATCTTTCCCAAATCCGCACAAAATTTTTCGCCTCTTTTCTTAATTGTGGCCAGAAGTAACATGCTCGCAAGACCTTGCTTGAGAGAGCTCTAGCACCCATATGATTGCCACAGCATCCTTCATGAACCTCCTTAAGAACATGAGTACCCTCGTCTTGGCTTAGGCATCGTAAAAGGGGCTGTCCAAACCCTCTTTGAAATAGCTCTCCCTTAATCAAGCAAAATCGTGCAGCCCTAGTTTTTACCTTTACTGCCTTTTTCTTATCTTCTGGCAGTTCTCCCATCTCTCTATATATTTTTATGGGGGAATGCCAGTCATTACTCTCAATCACCGAGCACACCTGCTCTGTCCCAAATTCTTTATTTGCCATTAGCAGAGTGATCACCCTTACTGACAATCCACAGCTGAGCTAGCTACTTTTGCCAGATAGTCTGCACTTCCATTCTCCTCTCTGAGGATTTGAAGGACCATCAAGGCTTTCATATCCTTGGCCAGTTCCCTAAACTGGGCTAGGTACTTCTGCATGCTTTCTTCCCTAGTTTCGAAATCCCCACCTATTTGTTTGCAGGCCAGCTGCGAATCCACCCTTGCGCATACCTGCTCCGCCCCTAAGTCCCTTGCCATCTGAACTCCTCTCAGGAGGGCCTCATACTCGGCTGCGATATTGGACAAAGCATAGTTCAGGCGCACTGCGTACTCGGTGGCTACACCCGCTGGGTCGATTAAAGCAATTCCTGCCCCGCAGCCTTGATTTCCCACCGAGCCAACCGTAAAAATTGTCCATTCTTGCTTATCATCGGGAGAGATGGCCATTTCCTGCATGAACTCAGCCAATGCCTAGGCCTTAATGGCTGTCCTAGCCTCAAACGTGATATCGAACTCGCTGAGCTCTATTATCCATTTAACCAACCTCCCTGACGCTTCTGGTTTGTCCATTATGGCCTTCAATGGCAGGTTGGTCCGTACAATTATGCTGTGTGATAGGAAGTACGGGCGTAGCTTGCGAGCTGTACCAATCAGAGCCAGCATCGCTCGTTCTATTTCTACATACCGCACCGCTGCATCATGCAAGACCTTGCTCCAATAGTAGACCGACCTCTGGACCTTTCCTTCTTCCCTAAGAAAGACAGAGTTGACTGCCTGCTGTCCTACTGATGACTATAGGATTAGAGGCTTTCCTTGGATAGGTTTTGTGAGCAAGGTCATGCTAGCTAGATGTTCTTTCAGCATTCTAAATGCATCTTCACATTCATTACTCCACTGGAATTTGGCCTTCTTACGCAGGGCTTGAAAAATGGCAAGCTCTTCTCGGTCAAGCGCGAGACGAATCGACTCAAGGCATTGATTCGACCTGCCAAGCACTGCATTTCTTTGACGTTCCTTGGCGCTTGCATATCCATAATGGCTCTTATCTTTTCAGGGTTAGCCTCGATACCTTTCTTCGTGACCATGTAGCCCAGGAATTTGCCAGCTCTTACCCCGAACATGCACTTTTTGAGGTTGAGCTTCATTTTATATCTACTCAGGGTATCGAAGGTCTCCCTCAGGTCGTCAACATGCGAAGTTGCTATCATTCTCTTTACCAGCATATCATCCACATAGACCTCCATATTCCACCCAAGCTGGTTTTTGAACATCTTGTCCACCAATCGCTGGTATGTGGCGCCTGCATTCTTAAGCCCAAATGGCATGAACACATAGCAGTACGTCCCTTTCGGGGTTATAAAGCTAACACGTTTTTGGTCATCTTTGGCCAGCCGGATCTCGTGATAACCCTGCGAGGCGTCCATCATACTTAAAAGCTCACAACCTGATGTGGAATCAACCAGCTGGTCTATCCTTGGCAATGGGTAATGGTATTTGGGGAAAGCCTTGTTGAGGTCACGGAAATCTATGCACATACGTCAGTCATCTTGGGTCTTAGGGACCATCACGGCGTTGGAGAGCCACTCAGGAAATTGTATTTCCTGGATATGCTTAGATTTCAACAACGTCTCCACTTTAGCCTCGATAATGGCCTCCTTCTCTGGCCCAAAATTGCGCTTCCTCTGCTTGACTGGCTTTATTGCAGGCTTGATATTGAGGTGATGTTCAGCCACTTCTGGATCGATACCGACCAGGTCTTGGGGAGACCAGGCAAATATATCCGCACTCTCTCGCAGCAGTGCTAGTAGGTCAACCAAAACCTCCGGACTGAGAGTTGTCCCGACACGGAGGACTCGACTGTCGTCCCTTGGGACTACCTCCACAGTAATCAAGTTCTCTTCCCTCTCGTTCATTTTGGGTATGTCCTCTGTCCGAGCCCTCTTGACCTGTCTTTCCTCTTCACTTCGTCTAATACTCTCGACGTAAGTCTGTCTTCATGCATACTGGTCTCCTCTTGCTTCGCCTACTCCATTATGAGCAGGAAATTTCAATTTCATGTGGTAAATCGAGACCACTGCTTGTAATTTGCTCAAAGAAGGTCTTCCCATCATCACATTATATGAGGAAGCCGCATCTACCACCAGGAACTGAACTGTCCTAGTCTGCCGATATGGCTCATCCCCTAATGTAATCAGGAGGTTAACAGCTCCAAGGGGCTTTAACGCGCCTCCTGAAAATCCAACAAACCATGTCGTAACCTCTTCCAACTCCACATCTAGGTTCATCTTCCTGAAGCATTCGTAGAACATGATATTCGCGGAGCTCCCTGTATCCACGAAGATTCTTCGGACATTATAATTGGCTATGGTAGCCGTAATGACCAGGGCATCCATATGAGGAGCTAGGATCCCATCCTCATCCTCTGATCCAAAGCAAACATTTGAACTTGGCGCTACCTGTCTATTTCTTTTCCCTTTCTCGTTAAATCCCGTGCAGCGCGCAGGTAGCTGTTTTGGGTCCGTTTGGAGTGTTCATCCCACTCGCCCCCTGTGATCATAAGAATCTCACCCTGTATGGCATGGGTTTGTTCATTTCGTCTTCCTTCATTACATCCCCTATCCTGATCATGCTAATTTAGTTGTCGTCGCCCATGACTGCCATGATCAGATCTGGCCTCCTCTTTTCTCATTCGCACGTATTCCTTAAGATGCCCGGCTTGCACCATTCTCTCCAGCTCATCCTTCAGATGAGTGCACTGATCTGTGTCATGTCCATAGTCGTTATGAAAACGACAGAATCTGTCAGACCTTTCCTTCTTAGGCTTCTGCGAATAAGTCTTAGGCCCTTTATTCTCTATCATATCTCTCCCTTTTCTTCTCTCCCTCGTCTTTGATCTTCAGGGCTTCTTCCAAATGGATATACTTTTCTGCTCTCTTCAAGAGCTCTCCGAACTTGAGAGCTGGCTTCACCACCAGCAATTGGAAAAACTCTCCTCTCCTGAGGTCTTGCGCAATTGCGTTCACCAAGAGCTCCTCTGACGCAGAAGGCACCTCGAGTTTTGCATTAGTAAATTGATTAATATAAGCACGTAAGCTTTCGCCCTCTTTCTGGTTTAGACTAAACAGCTCAAGCGGCATCTTCTGGTATTTTCAGCAGCTAGTGAATTGATGCAAGAAGGCTGAGCTGAACTCGTCAAAATTGCTGATGGAGCGCGGCGTCAACTGGTGAAAGTCATTAGGAAGACCCCGCACATGACCGCATCAGAGAACTTATGTACCGCTGTTGCGATTTCGAAGAGGCTGAGATGGTCCCACGGATCCGTGGTCCCATTATACTCGAAGCCTAAAGACCTACACGAGGCCGGTACATCATCACGCATGACTTCCTCCGTAAATGGCGTGCCTCTCCGCGCCGGAGCCGTACTGGTGCCCGCCATCTTCCTCTTGAACTCTCTCACCTCCTTCTGCAAGCTTTGCATCTGCTCAGCCAGGCCTGGGTTGGCCTGGCTTGACGTCTCGCTATCGGAAGTGGAGAAATGTTCTTCTCTGTCCTGGAAGGGAGTTCGATCAGTGCGCTGGCCGCGCAGCGGTTCCGTTTCTATCAATGGAACAGTTCTAGTTGGTGTTGGATGGCGGCGTCGAGATTTCCGCGAATTTCTTCTCCACAGCCGCTTCCACGGCCTTGTCGATGAGCTCAGACAGCTGCCTGTGAAATGTGTCGTTCAACAATCCACCAACGACGGGCGTAGATGAGAAAAGGGAGAACTTGAGAATTTTACATAGTATCCACGTTCCAAACCCCAGTTTTGCACAATTAACACAAAAGTAACTTTCAATAATATTTTAGGATAAAAAATCAACAAAATAAATAAATCATATACAACATGCAGCCTTAATGATCAAAATAAAATCTAAAAAAGAGAGATTGGCAATCACGGAAATAGTAGATTTGTTTAAATAGATATCAAAAAGTAAAATCTAAACGTGGCAAGCAAGAACACGCTGCAAGTGAAAGGACAAATTTCATTCTTTTCAGAAACCTAAAATGTTCATATAAGATGTTAATGATCTTTATTGAGGTAAGTATAAATTTTGGTATCTAAATCAACACATACTTAATATATCAAAACACTTACAAGATCCAAGATTGTATGATTGAGATGCTAAGCCACAGATTGCCCCGGAAGATTTCTAAGACTTCGTTGGACGCTCTTCTATGACCTGCGCCCTTTATTCTTTTTTCTTTTTACAATGGAACACCAATAATAATAAAAGTAATAGTTAATAGAGTTCACGGTTCATTAAATATATGAACTCATTAAATAAAAATATTATGGTGAAAATGGACTATAGTCTACGCACATCAAAATAAAACAATAAATCATCGCCGAAGGAAATAAAAAACAATTCCAATAACACTATGTTTTAAATCAAATAGGAAAGAATACACGTACACGCACACATAATCTATAAACAAAAGAAACATTTTTAGACTTCTAATTATATTAATAAATAAGTAAGATTTTAGAATGTATGTTTATTAGAATATAAAAATTGTTCACGCAATTTACAATATTAATGGCTGCTCGAGCCTATCGGTTGTTTTAATGTCTGGACTCTAATTTATATGTAGATGCGATTTTCTACTGTCTGGACTAAAATTCAGTGAACAGACAGAAAAAAGAATTCAATTTACCTGGCAATATCAAGTGCAAAATTGGTTGCAGTTGTTGGGTTTAACTCCCCTTTTTCCTTCAGATGTTGATGTACATCACCCTAGAAAAGAATGTAATGTGAAAACCCAAGGTTATGATATTTTGAGGTTAAATAATTATACTTCTGGATAGATATACAAAAAATTCACTAACCCCTCTCAAGTACTCAATAGCTAACATTATAAGGGATTCTTTACGATAGAGGCTCCAAGAAATTGGACAATATTAATATTTGGCTGTCCAAAGCTTCACTAGTAAATTGACCTCGTGCCTAAAGTCCTGGTTGAATTTTGAGCAAGAGACAAGGTAAATATACTGTAATATGAGAAGAAAAACAGAAGTATACTAAAAAAAAAAAAAAGAATGAGAAATTGAGAATTTTGAGAACAAAGCAAAATGCCATACATTATTAGTCTATCATTTGAACGGCTGCAGCGTTCCTTGCCAACATGCTTTTATAATCTCACCAAAAGACCCCTATAAATAGAAGCTTTGGGGCAAAAGTTAAAATATAATAGAATAAATAAATAATTAGAAGGAAAAAAAAAAGTGATGATATCTAAATATATGAAGAAGATGCTCAAATATTACAAGGCAGACTAACTAGCAATGACCAATAAAATGGAATCCTCAAATCCAAGTTGGTCACATGCAGTTCAATAATAGCATATTTCCTGAGTATAAATCTTCGACTTGGTGGGGAAAAAAAGGAAAAAAATAAAATTATTCATTAAAAATGTTCAAGTATAAAATGTAAAACAGATTAAGAATAGCATGTCCGGATTTATTTGCAATAAAGAGACTTTATTGATATTTCAAGTAACTAATAGGTGACTGGTTGGGAAAATTGCTTTTTTGGTCTATTATATTGTCCAATTTCCAATTTTGGATCAAGATATTGTCCAGTATCAAAACACATATACGAAATTGGCAAAATAATCAAAAAAAAAAATCCAAAATTATCATGTTCGGGCCGAATGGCTGACGTGGCAAGATTAGTTATTTTCTTTTATTTTTCATTTAATTTTAAATATTAAATGGATGTAAAAAATCAATTTTGCCCTTCTCAATTAATTTTTTTCCCTTTATTTATTTCTTTCAAAAAATAAAACCTGGACACCTTCTCATTTATTGTTTCCCCTTTATTTTTTTTCTTTATTTTTTTCTACCCCCTCTCAGACCCTTCATTCTCTTCATCTTTCTCTCCTTCCTCGCCTTTCTCTAATTTTGCCCCAAATTTTCTTGATTTTCCATATAATTTTCTTTCTAATTACCCCAGTTTCTAGTCTTTCTTCTTCTTGGGATGGCATAATCGTCACACAAGCAGATTCTCAAACCCTCCGAGCCTTCAAGCACGACCTCATCGACCCGAAAGGCTTCCTAAGAAGCTGGAACGATTTCGGGTTCGGAGCTTGCTCCGGGTCCTGGGCCGGGAACAAATGCGCGCAGGGCCAAGTTATAGTTATCCGGCTCCCATGGAGAGGCTTAGGTGGCACATTAACCGAGAAAATAGGTCAGTTTCAAGCTCTCAGGAAATTAAGCCTCCATGATAATTTCATCTCCGGTGCAATCCCAACGTCCTTAGGTTTCTTACCTAATTTAAGAGGTTTACAACCGTTTAATAACCGTTTTTTCGGGTCAATCCCATCCTCTCTCGGGTTTTGCCCGCTTTTGCAAACGATTGATTTTGGTAATAATTCTTTATCTGGGAAAATCCCATCTGGGCTTGTTAACTCAACCAGGCTTTTTAGGACGGCCATTCATTTTAGTCCTATTTCTTTGTCCGATTGTATGATTTCTTCTATGATTGGCCTAATTTAAGTGCCCTTTTGGGAATTTGCTCAGAATGTTCAAATGGGCGTTATTGAGTTTACGATATGGATTTGTAATTTGGATTGGTTTCTATTATTATTGTTATTATTAGCGAATCTGAGATGTATGTAATATTTTTGTTCCAAATTCTGTTGAGTTATTGGGTTTTATAAATCTCCCAGGAGTTGTGTTTGTTCAATGTTATTAATTTAGAAACTAAAATTTAAGGTTCATAGTTAAAAAGATTGATTTGCCAGAAATCCGAGCCGCCGCCAAGTCAATTCATCGATTTTCGCCCACCGGATTGCCCAATCGAGGATCGAAGGGGGAGGGAGGAATTCTGATTTTTTGACAGTTAAAAAAAACGAGGGGAGGGAGAAAAAGGTTGCATCCAAAAAGGAAGAAAGGAAAAAAAATTAAATGGGAAGGAAGGACAAAATTAATTTTTTACATCCATTTAATATTTAAAATTAAATGAAAAATGATAAGAAAATAGCTAATCCTGCCACGTCAGCAATTCGGCCCGAACATGATAATTTTGGACTTTTTTTGATTATTTTGCCAACTTCGTGTATGTGTTTTGATACTGGACAATATCTTGGTCCAAAATTGGAAAGTGGACAATATAATGGACCAAAAAAACAATTTTAGGCGGAATGGTTATCCGTCATATTCTGAAAATTGATACACACCTTCCCCACGAGATTAGTGTTCAAGAAATCCAGCTAGCTAGGTTTTATCTCTCAATCACACTTATTTGAGAGAGGTGGCGGTTTTGGTTCAAGATGGCTTCCATTCTAACCCTGCAATCTGCCAAATAATAAACATCAAAATGAAATCAAGCCAAGAAAATATCTTGTTCCTTGATAATCAACCATGTGATTTTAATAATTCAATCATGGCAAGTTTTTTTGCTCCTTCCGCATCAGCTAAAGGCTGTTTCAAAAATCAAAAGTTCAAATAATAGAGAAGCAGTTTATAATAAGTAGAATTGGAATGATAAAAGCTTAATTGGTTTCTTCTTCTTCTTGAGAATCAATTAAAATAGTTTGAATCTCAGTAAGGAAGATATGCACCATTGAAAGAAATCAACATGAAGAAATATAATGAAATCCATATCGGGCATATAACTCCCTCATTAAGCAACTAATTAACCCCATCATTCTCATCAGTCTACTGCATGCGCATTAAATATTATGAGACTGTATTTTGAAAAAAAAATTCCAATTAAACCCTTGATTTTGTTGGAAATAATACGAGAACAAACAGGGAATAAGTAATTATCACTATAATTAGAAAATGAACAGAAAAGAATTATAATTATTCGAGTCCAGTTTAAAACTCTCTCCACAAGACGAATTGTTTCGGTAGTACTCTTCGGTTTGGCAATTCGCCCCCAAAGATGAAACGACTTTCATCTCTGGTTTAACAGCACCGTAAGAAACCAGAGTTCCGGCGAACTGGAGAAACTTGGACGAAAAAGGAAATGAAATAGTGCAGATGCTAGAATGCAATGTTGTATGTTCTGTGTTTTCTAAAGTGTATAATATGCAGGAACCTCTCACCCTTATATAGGGGTTCCAGCAGAAGGTTACAAGAGGCAGCTTCAAGACAGTCAAACGAAGTAACGTCCATGCATTAAGTGTCATGACGTTACATCCATTTTCGTATGTTTAAAAACATACCTGAACGGTCAGACAGTCAGGAGGTTCCGTTTTCGTATGTTTAAAAACATACCTGAACGGTCAGGCAGTCAGGAGGTTCAAGGTTCAAGGTTCAATGTCCGGGTCCGGGACCGGGCTCGACTCCACCGAAGGCGGACGGGCGAACCCAAATCCAAGAGGACGCGTGAGCTTTGTTCACACAAAGTCCACAATACCCACTAGCCCACTTGATGTCCAATAATGAAATGTAATCATTTTAAAACTCTCTTCTACATTGATTAACATTCAATGTGTGATAAACAAATAAAACTTAAACAATCGTTCAACTTCAAAGCATTATTTCTCACTCACAAATAATTGGATTTGAAAAGTTCAAAATGCTACGATTATCTACACGAAACGTAAATAGACCCTATACAATTTGTTAAAACGAATTTTTACTGCACCCTTAAATTGATTAAATCTAATTTAACAACAGCTTTATCAATGTCATGCGCTTATCAGTTGGATTGAATCGTAAGAAATTGATCTCATGAATCCAGCTTTCACGTTTTGTTTACACATATAGTGAAAAAACATATAGTAATGCAAGAGAGTAAAACTAAAAGAAAAACCGGTGTCTCGTAATGAATGCATTTCATTAATGTCAATGCCTATATAATATACAAAAACCATTAATAAATAATAATAATAATAATAATAATAATAATAATAATAATAATAATAATAAATGTGACATGAAGAGTGTCATCTTTGGGGTCGGCCAACATCCCCACTATTGCACCATAAATCGAGTCTTGGTTTTCTATTCGAGAGGCTCGAGCAGCCATTAAATAAGTGTGTCATCTGTGATAACATGTATAGTTATATATCATCAACACTTATTGTAGAAAACAAATAAAAAAAATCTCGAGATTTCTTTGTAAGAATGAAAAAAACAAACAAATGAACTCAATTAATCACACCAAAAATTACCTGAGCAAATGATTAAATCCACCAACCTTAAAATGAGAAAGGCAATGATAAAATATATTGAAGAACATAACATAAAAAAATTCGAATAATACAAAACAAAAATTAAATTTAAAAAAAAAAAAAGAGCGAGAGGAAGAAGAAGATGAAAACATAAAATTTCGGTTCTTTGAGTAATACTTCGAACATCTGCCTTCAACTTTGAGTTTCTTGACACCGTAAGTATATATTATATATATATATATATATATATATATATGATTGGGTTCAAATGAGAACCCCGTCATTATATGTGAACCTAGGGACTAATCCTGGCCTTAGATCTAATATTGCACAGTGCAATTATATGTCCAGGTTTCATTGTGCGCTTTTTACACAGTACTGTATGAATCGAACTTTTTTCGCGTTTAAATAATGAAAAAGCTTGTCCGCAAGAGAACGGATCTATTGTAGGCGATAAGTCGACTCGAGTCGAATCACAAGGAAGACTAATCGGAAACTATTCCGGCGTTCGATTTTACGTACGTAGAAATGAAAATAAAAACTAGACTAGACTAAATTAAACACGCGATCAAATAAGGTTTGAGGTTTTCTAACATCTACGAGCAATAAAATTGAAAGCTTTTAAAACGATATATAAAAGCGAGGATCTAGTGTGCCGGAATCGTCTCCACAATCGGGGTTGTCAATCCCGATGGTTCTAAACGACCCAAAGCACACTAGAACAATAAATCTAGCTAACAAGCATGATCGTAATCAAATCATAAATGCAACGCAAGCATGATCACAATCGATAATAAAAGAAATACAAAACTAAATTAATATAATCATTCATCTAATCTTACGAGAACTAACAACTAACTACTAAAGCAATAAAAATAAATTAACAACTAGGAAAAACGATAAAAGGAGAACGACTAAATTAACGAAATTTAAAGTGAATAATAACATCAAAGAAAAGGTCATTGAAGCCAAATACACAAAGCAAATAAAAGGTGCAGAAAAACCTATAATCTATAGAAAGCATCAGCCATCGAACGATCCTCAGCGGCGATAAACAGCCTTGAACGTCGGACAGTGTAGAAATCGACGAAACTACGAATTATCTAACTCTAATCTTGCTTGAATTGAATGGTGGAATGAACCGAGGGTTATTGACAATATCTGGACCTTTCCTCCTCGTCTCAGCCCCCTCAAAATGAAGAAAACCTCCGTATTTTATAGATTTTTCGAAAATAACCGCTCAAACTGCCAGAGCGTCGACGGTGCGTCAGTCGACGCGAGCCAGGTGCATGCGTCGACCAGGCAGAGCGTCGACTGATGGGCCTCGGATCGACGCTTCAGAACCTTTGCGTCGACGGTGCGTCAGTCGACGCGAGCCAGGCTACAGGCGTCGGCAGGCAGTGCGTCGACTGATGGGCCTAGGATATACGCTTCAGAACATTTGTGTCGACAGTGCGTCAGTCGATGCGGGCGTAGCGTCGACAGTGCGTCGACGGTGCGTCAGTCGACGCACCTGCATGGCTTCGGCTCGTCGCTGGTCCCGTTTTCCTCGTTTTGAGCTGAGATATTAACATTAAACAAAATTAGATTATTTCATACAAAATAAAGTAAAAATACATTGAACACCATAAGAAACGAAAAACATAAAAAAGGAAGAAAAACAATAAAAAGTTAACCTAAAACACATAAAAGCACACAACATACGATGCAAAAACACACGAAAATCACATACAAATATGTACAAATCAACTCCCCCACACTTAGCTTTTTGCTTGTCCTCAAGCAAAATCTAATCTAGACGTCGACAAGGAAAAGTTAATTACCCGATGACTTAATGACTAATGCATCCATATGATTCAAGAAGTTAATGCATTAGATCGACTAGAAACTCAACTAAAAGGACGACATGATAACGTTGAGATAAGAGATTTAGACTAGCTTCCGAACACTTAAAAGTAACGAGTTGACCTCCATGTACGTCACCCATCTATGCCTCCGCCAAAGTCTATTCGTGCTCAAACCGCCAAGTCGTCACCCGACTAGCCCAGTTATCAAAACACCTCTTTAACAATATAATCTAAGAAATAAATAAATAAAAGTAAGAACTCCACTTGTACAAGGTTTTCTCTTCTTGTACTTATTCTTTCTTTTCTTTTTTTTTTCTTTTTCCTTTTCTTTTCTTTTCTTTTCTTTTTTTCTTTTTTTTTCTTTTTTTTTTAATAAAAGGTACCCATAAAGATGAGGTACAAAATGAGTATAATATACATACATCAAAAGCGGGAGTTCATTGACTCCAATCTTATGTTGCTAAGTGCAACTGATAACATTCTTCAATAACGCACGTGGAGTTTTAACGTCTCCAAAATAAAAAGAAAAATTACATAAAATCCTATAGAGGGCATCGGAAAATGTGGCTAGTAGAGAGTATTCGACTCTTAAGAACGAAACATGAATAGAACAAGGGACAAGACACTTCATAGATTATTTACACTTCATTCCCCACAATTACACTATTATTCGAACGAAAGTCTAAATATCCTAACCAAAGCATCTAACCACGTCACTTCGTCAAGGTTCCAATCAATATCAATACACACAACTCAAATYAGTCACAAGCAAGCATACAAAAATTTAATAACCAACCAAGGACAAACTCCCCCACACTTAAACCATACAATGTCCACATTGTATAAAAAAAAAAAATATTCAGCAAAGTATGGTAAAAGGTAAGAGAAAAAGAGACACGTCCCTGAATTTGCGCTTGTGGTGAAGATTCGGTGGTGAAAATCATCCAACGGGCCTTAATAAAGAAAGGGACCTGAAAACACACAAAAACACATAAAAACATATAAAGTTAAAAGGAACTTGGGTTGCCTCCCAAGAAGTGCTTTATTTAACGTCTCTAGCTTGACGACGTCCACGTTCGATATTATCCCGGGTCTAAAAATAGATGACGGTCGTGCCACGCCTTGGTATTCTCTAAAAGCAAGAGTTGGTGATGATAATCACCAAGGCGGGCACAAAGAGCATGTCCCGAGATACCGAACACTCCAACTAGCTTCGGAGGTCGGAAACGCGAGTAATCGATCACCTCGAATATATCAAACGCAAATTGCAGCATGGGGTGATCGGGCACCTTCTTGACTATCTCGTCTACCACCTCAAAATCAGACTTTCAACAAAGCTTCGGATGGTTCAAAATACGACTCAATAGTCTCACTCTCCTCCAACATCAGCATCATCACTCCACCTTCTTCACCAAGAGTAGGGAGACTCGAATCTCCAATAAATTCTGGGCACTCCAACGGCAACACCCCCACACTTTTATCCGCAATGTCATCAGAAATCGCAAAGGGGCGGATCTCAAGCAACTCGTCAATCTTAGCCGTCTTACAAACCTCTTCCGAACAAACATCCACGGTAGGCGCTTCCACATCAAATAATGTCACCTCGTCAAAATGAGGTCGATTTACCTCAACTCGAGTTTCATGATCAATAATACACGAATGAGACGAAGGATAACAATCGTTGCTCGGGGTAGAAGAATATGATTCGCAAGGAGCACACGGATCATTATATCTCGAATCGTGATATGTGGTTTTGGGAAAAAATTGCTTGAAACTCGAAACATAAGAGTTTGATGTAAGAAGAGAAAAATGATTCGTAGCTCGAAGAATCAGAATCAGGTAGAGCATACGAATCATATCCCGTGTAAAAAGGTTCCAAACCCGGGTTATAAGAATTTTCATTAAATGTTGGGCAATAGGAACTTTGTAGTTGATCAAAGTGATTAAGTGAAGTATATGGATCATTTAATGCTTGAATTATAAGAAACCGAAGGTGGGACCCATTCAGTTGAGTAGAACGACCCCATGAACTGATCCACTACTTCATACCACGTTTTCAATGAATCAGGCTCTAGATTTGTCAACCATTCACTCGCCCGATCCTTTAATGTGAACATGAAAAGCCTCATCATCACTTGATCCCATGTAAGTCCGAAAAGAGGGAATGTGCTGGTTATAGCTTCGTATTCTCGGATAAAATGGAGCGGGTCTTCGTTCGGAAATCCATGAAAAATCGGAAGTTGCTCGAGGTAAA
>BMAC01000832.1:348495-388438 GCA_014905375.1 Phtheirospermum japonicum | reverse complement strand
ATATATATATATATATATATATTTCGAAAAACTTATTTGTAATCTACATTAGCTATCTTATTGATAATAACATAATTTTCGTCGTAACAAAAACCTTTCAACCCTTTACACTTTTAACTATTAATATTGTAAAATAAAGATGACTTGTGCATTACACGGGAGTTTAAAAATGACACTTTTAAAATCTTTGTGATAATTATAAAAATAAAAATCTCGTAGTACGATCATATTTATAACTTGTATGGCGTCCCATTCCAATATAAATATTCGTTAAAATACTGGTATCGTTCTACATATTTTTACAACGTTGTTCATAATAAATAATTTTCGAGTAGATTTATAGATGTGATGCATGAGATTAGTTGTTAAGTATAGCAAGGAAAACAAATGTCACCACTTAGAGAATACAAAATATTAAGATCTCATATATAATTGCCAAAATAATATTTTATTAATGAAATCAATAAACTTATTATTATAAATCATCTTATTTAATATAGTAAACCTTTGATATTGGCAATATTTGAAAAAACTTATTTGTAATCTATATTAGCTATCTTATTGATAATAATATAATTTTCGTCGTAAGAAAAACCTTTCAACCCTTTACGCTCTTAACTATCAATATTGTAAAATAAAGATGACTTGTGCATTACACGGAAGTTAAAAAATGACACTTTTGAAAGCTTTGTGATAATTATAAAAATAAAAATCTTGTAGTACGATCGTATTTAAAACTTGTATGGCGTCCCATTCCAATACAAATATCGTTAAAGTACTGGTATCGTTTTACTTAATTTTACATCGTTGTTTATAATAAATAATTTTCGAGTAGATTTATACATGTGATGCATGGGATTAGTTGTTAAGTATAGCAAAGAAAACAAATGTCACTACTTAGAGAAAAAAATTAAGATCTCATATATAAGTGCCAAAATAATATTTTATTAATGAAATCAATAGATTTATTATTCTAAATCAATCATTTTATTTAATATAGTAAACCTTTGATATTGATATTAGTCTAGACAAAATAATAATACTTGATTAATTTATCATAATAGAAAACCTAGATAACAAACTAAATATTTCTTTAATTCTAAAATAAGATAACCATATATTCTACATTGGAGACCAAATATATGTATTCATAATTAACATGTCTAATTATATTAATATGTCTAATCATTCAAATTATTATGTCTAATCATCTAAATTACTCTGTTGATATATTCGGTAATCAAGCAATAATTCTAAAATTGTGAATTTCGAGTACTCTCCGTTGACGTTAGTATAAATTACGGTCAGATAAATCTATTTGTAGAGGTCAATTTATTCTTTTGGTATGTTTTATTTTTCAAGAAAACTAATGTTTAAAATTAGGTATATAAGAAATCTAATCGTATAAATATATGTATATATATTAATTGAAATAGATTTTGAGATTGTGCATAAGTAATGCACGTGATTGTGCATGATAACCTATGTACGTTTAAATTAATTTAGCAAAAGACCAATCAGTTAATTAATAATATGTATATTGATATACGAATTTATTGACTTTGTAAAATATATGTATATAATAATATTCAAGTTATTATAAGTTAGTGTGAGTCTATTACCCTAAATCTATTTTCAGATTCCAATTTCTTCTTCTATTATGGTTTTTTTTAACAAAAAATTATATTTAAAATTTGGAATATAGAAAATCTAATCATATTAATGAATGTATATTTAATAATTAAAATAGATCTTGTGCTTGGGCATACCTAATGCATGTGATTGTAAATAATAATATATGTATGTATGAATAATTAATTTAGGAAAAGACCAAACAATTTAGAGTTAATTAATAATACATAAATTGGTATATATGAATTTAGTGACTCTGTAAAATATATGTATACAATACTCAAGTTAATAAAAATCAATGTAAAATAGTGTAAAACCCGCGTCAAATATAAGAAATGCAACATAATTGTAAGATTTATTTGAAAATTAAGAAACTTGGAATTAGAATTATTAATATCATAAAGAAAAAATAATTGCAAAAATGCAAGATTTTTAAAATAATTACAAATTAATATCGGAGAAACACATAATATCTAAAAAAAAGAGAAGAATAATATATTAAAAAGGAAAAATACTAATACATTGAAACAAAAATATCAATAAACCCGAGAAAAAAAAAAAGAATTAATGTACGAAATCACCAAAAAAAACTGATGAAAAAGAACAAATGAATTAATGTACAGTTGCGGGTGCGGGTACTTGCATTGTGCCCTCATCAATCACAATGTTTTAATGTACAATTGCGGGTAATTATGTTGTGCCCTCAACACTCACAATGTTTATCATGCTGGTCCAATCAATGTACTATTCACCAAAAGAAATAATATACAGTTCCTAATTATCTTCTTTCATCTTAAGCGTAACTTACAATCTTAAGTTGATCGAAATAATATAACCATTACTTGTGATATGCGATTTACACAGAAAGCTTTATGCTTTTGAGGTATTAGGTGCTCTTCGAAATCTTCATGTCCTATTTGGTCATATTTGCTCCCACCCATAAGTATACAAACTACCCAAAGAGGAGACACATTGTATGACACCATCCCCTTGCTACCAAAACTATATTTCTCCCTGAAATGAGCAGTTAAGCCAGTAAAAAACATACTGACCTCTTGATTGATAAAATAACATAATCTGAGCAATTATTAATGGCAGATCTGAGCAATTACAAACAAATATATACAACATTCATTAAAATAAAAATCAAACCGCAATAACATAATCTAAAACAAAATAAAAAACAAATATATGATTCAATTACCATGGACCCTGTATATATTTCACACATGTGAAGACAGATACCCACAAAATAGATAATTAAAAAAATACATGGATGTTTAGCCTAACAAAAATACCAACAATTCCTAATTATTACAAATATCCCCTTGAATTGTTTGTAGAGTAAAAATACCCTTCTTAATTGTTCAATTTATGCCTTATGTAATTAGGCTGAACTCCAGGGCTAGTTCTATAATTTCACAAATTAACCCCACATTTACCATAATTCCCTTGAATGTTGACACAGTGACAGTTCCTTGTTGTGACGGTAATCTAAGACACCCTGAACACAAAACAATTAAAGGCACTACATAGACAAAATACCCACAGAATAAGAATATTTACAAAAAACTTATTGGTAAAGGGCATATAGTTTCCTTTTTATTTATTTTCTTTTTCCATTTAAAACATCATCTAATTAGCATAGCATTAACTAATGACAAATATGAGAGGTTCGCTTGATATCAAAGTGTTGCAATATATTCAATTATTGAAACTAAGAGCCAGAGATAGATGCATAATTGCATTGCACAACTAAAAAGATTAAAATTGTCAATATTTGCATGTCAATGGTTAGGGATTTACCCTTTAGAAATTGAAATCCCTAAACTTACGACGAAACGAATGGACCGGTTAGGGATTTACCCTTTAGAAAAAATAGCAGATATAAATGGCTTAAAAGCTATTGAGGTCAACACACACAAAATAACCACACAATTTAAAATTGAGAAACATCCAATAAATTAATTAGGATAATGATTAGTCATAAACACAATTACGCAGGTTAAAACGAACATTAAAGATAATTAAACACCTGTCTTTTTCTTGACAATAGCAGGCTGCACAGACGTGCATTGTAATAACTCCACCAGGAAGGTCACCGAGATTTACTCTAGACTCCGCAAGTGTTTTTCCATTCTCCAAAACTTTCCAAGCATAGTTTAATTTCATATCATTCACCGACTTTGGCACAACCGATTTATCTGTGAATGCAGATGACAATAGGCTTGAGCTGAATCTTAATAGAAGTTGAGAACACAATCAGAAATAACTTTAGAAACATCTAACCGACAATAGTATAATACTTCATGATAACCTCAAATGGTAAGCTGGAAGCATTGTGGGAGATGTTATTAACCAAGAGCAATCTACTTATTAATAATTACAAAAACTACCCGAGGTTTAACCTAATTACAAAAAAGTCGTGTTGTGCATAACCAAGAGTAATCTACTTATTCATAATTACAAAAACTACTCCATTATAAAAAAGCCCCGCTGTTTTTTAACATTACAAATGTTCTCCTGACCTTTGTTTTCATTTTACAAAAGTGCATCCTCAAGAAGGTGAGTGGGTTATTTTGTAAGGTAATTACAAACTCCAAGGGTATATGTGAAATTAAACAAAGGGTTGATTACAAAAATTACCCTCGAGGTTTGACCTAATTACAAAACAGACCAACTTTCAAATTATAAAAACTACCCATGAGATTTTATTTTGTCTAACAATTAACCTTCATAAGCAAAAAATATTTCCGGAAACCACTTCGCATTTATAAAAATATTAGGGTTAGTCCCTAATCAAACCTCAGGCGTATTTTTTAATTTTTAAAATTCAATTAATTTTTTATTTTTTTGGTAATTAGGCCACTCCCTTTAAACTAAACCTCAGGGTAGTTTTTTCAGTTACTCCAAACATTTAAGAGTGAAGAAGTCTAAACACAACATATACAGCTGCAATCATGAAACCTAGGGACAATCACATGAACTATCCCTGAGGTTTGGGTTAATCACAAGAAAAACCTACATATGTTGTAAAATTACGAAATATCCCTCCTCGAGGTTTGATTTACTGTTAAATTTGAGGGGATAATTGCAATATTCTTACAATCTAAAGGAAATGTTTGAAATATTTTCTGGTAAAGAGTATTTTTGAAAAACTGCTGGGTAATATTTGCAATTATCCCTGAAACCTTTCACTGATACAGCAAACAAAAAAAAAAAAAGAAAAGAAATGAGTATGTAACACATATAAAGTAGCCAAATAGCAACCTTGAGGCCACTCAAAAAGGTTCCGTTGCTTAAGAGTTGCAATTGTAGTCGACGATGAGTAGGACGCATGAACTATATCCGTCCCATCAAATATTCTAAACTTAAGTTCGAGTTGCTCGTCTGCTTCAGCCATAGTAACACGCCTCTAGAATATTTTGCGCTAGCCGAATGCAATATAATGTCAAAATTATGCGAAAAGGAACTCAGTTCACCAAAGTTCACCTGCCCAATAGTGATAACTTCTCATTTGTAACTCGTAATTGAAAGTAATGATTGATTTCGTTAAGTAGCTAATACAATCTCACCAGAAACTATACATTAAAATTGCTACCAACGAAGCGAGTAACCAATTTATATGATCCATTAGCTTCTCAGCCCCTTTTTCAAAAAAGAATCAATTATTTTTAATACTGCATGAATAACTTTTGATCACCACATTCAATATAAATTTAGGTTCATCAGGAAAAAAATGTTTAAAAAAAACACATAAGCTAAATTTCATGCCACTATTTTTCTGGAAAAAAATAGATATCAATATCGAAAAACCTTAGACAATAATTAAAAAAAAAAACACACAAGTAAGAACATTTCTCAATATTACGCCACCCCCAATTGTAATCAATTTGGATCTCAAAACCTAATTCCAAATTCAACTTTTCCAAGAAAGATCGAAACCCTAATTCATAAACACTTTCTTGGTCAATATTTGCATGTCAATGCATTTTCGATGACTCCTATGCTGGCTCGCTCTACTTCTCGAAGAGCTTGTTCAAAAACCCTTCCGAAAACAAAAATGGAAAGAAGAATCAGATCGGGAATTGAAATATATAATTCAGACCGGGAATTGATAATTGCTTGGATCTATGTAAAATAAATCAGAAAAAAACCTTCACGAAATAAAAATGGAAAATCTCTATAATTTCGATTTTTCCCGATCTATTTTTATGATCGATTGAGGGGTTTGCGTCAAAAATCTGCTTTTGATGATTTTTTATGATTTGTTCGACGAAATTGAAAATAATTAAAAAAGGAGAACAAGGGATCATCAAAAAAATAGATCCAAAAATTACAGATCTAAGAAAACAGATCGGGAAAAAAATTCAAAGAGAAACACAAAAATAATTAATGCTCGTGATTGTGCACAACTTAAGTATGTTTGACCATTTCATTAAAAGACCAATAAATTTATAGTTAATTGATAACATAAAAATAGATTAGATACGACTTTAGAGCCTCCATAAAAGACCATTTAATTTATAGTTAATTAAAAATTATTACATTAAATACACCACTTCTAAGGCATATAAGCTTGAAGCTTTACCTTGTAATGACACTGAAAACAACATAGAAATATAATGCAAAAAACATGAAAATGAAAACTAAATTCATTGAAATCAGAAATAACGAACAACATTCAAGTTCAAAAGAAATATAGATAAATTATTTGTCGAAAACATATCCACAAAAATTGCATTAAAACTAATTAAAAGCTTCAAGCATACATATACTAATTAAAATAGATGGTGATATACAACTGGTGATATACATGTCACTATAAACTTAAGAATCACAACAAAAAAAAGGAATTGTTTCTCTTGAGTTTCGATCGATAGGTAGTCGGTCAAATACAACTGGTGATATACTTGTCATGTAAAATATTTTTTCTCCATTATCTCATTGCAATGCAACCCCAGTTTTATAGCTTCAGACTACATCCAAAATTAATGCTATACTTATTTTAACATAAAACCCAAATATAAAATGTATTTGCAACATCGGTTTTTGCTTTAAGAAAAGGTGTTAAGAAAAATCTAGAAACTTTTAGCTCAAGTATATCCACCGAACAAATAAACATAACAAATGAGAATCAAGTAACTGAAGTTTATTTAAAGTCGAAGACAATGACGTAAATATCCAATTAATGAAAAAAGCATCCAAAATCGCCACAGGAAGGACGAAGAAAAAAAAGAAATAAAGAATAATTAGACTAAACTTCATTATCATTTTCCGCTCTAGAACGGAACAAATAAAAAATAAAAGACAATATAACAGGTAAAAGAATTCGTTAAACACCGGCCGAATCCACCAAGCCCGGGTTTAGATCAATCTAAAATCACATGACTAACTTATTTTTGTTTTTATTGTGTTGTTTTTAATGAATTTCTTTATGTTTGGTTGTATTTCAAACCATAACATTTTCTCAAGTGCAAATAACTAAATATTTTAAAAATTGTAAAAAAAGACGTGACTTTAATGTAATTATTTCGAATTTAATCACCTGTGTTTTCGGGTGTATAATGAAAATGTGTCCAGCAAAATAGCAAAAATAAGTGACACTCTTTTCACAAGATGTAAATACGAATCTGTTCCTCATATTCCTCCAAAAATTCTTAAAACACCCATACAAGTTCAGTGAAATGATAAAGAAGCCTTATTCTTAAAAATTGCTACTAATAAGTTACACAAACATCATATCCTCTTGTTTTTTTTAAGTAAATAATTACATAAACATTTACTCATATTTATATGTATTAACAACAATACAAAAAATCATTTTAATACACTGTCTGATGCTCTTAGAATGGTTATGCGATATAATAATTAAAGTAACTTTAATTTTTATTTTTTATTTTCCTCACAGAACCACCACCACCACCTATCACCTTCTCCGCCACCATCGCAAGTTCACCCGCATCTCGGCCGAAACACCACCACAACCCCACAGCAATTGCCATCCCGATCGAAATGACACCTGAATCAACACTGGCTGAAACTACCACATCCGTCGCAAAAAATTTCTATCCGAAATGCCACCCACCTGTCGCCTTCTCCGCCACCACCGCAAGATCAGCCCGTATCTCGGCCGAAACACCACCACAGTCCCACAACAATTATCATCCCAAACGAAATGGCACCCGAATCAACGCAAGCCGAAACCACCACCTCCGTCGCAAATAATTTATGTCCAAAACGCCACCCACCTGTCACCTTCTCTGCCACCATCGCAAGTTCAGCCCGCATCTCGGCCAAAAAACCTCTTTCGGAGATTACGTGCTTCATCATTGATATCGACACCAAGTGGTTCATGTTTCGTAACTTCACCAGAAAAACAGAGTTTAATTTTTAATCTGCCAGATTATATAATTTTTTTTCGCAATCTTAATTACTTTATATAGAAGTTGAACACCAGAAATAAGAATCACGTGAATCAATCAACAACCCGTGGAACAGTCCACTACTTCAACTTGATAACCAAAAGAAAATAAAAATGGCTAAAGACAAAAATATCCATTACATATCTTCTTCATTTTTCTGCACACCATGCAATCACATGACAATGCCATTTTCAAGCAAAATGTTTAATCAAGAACAGGAAAAAGAAAGTAAATTAAGGTGATTAAAATGAATAGCAATGAAAAAAAAAAGAGAAAAATTAAAAACGAGCCCTCACCACATATCCACCATCATAGCATCCTCACTGTCCTTCTCGCTGCTTCCTCATACCAAACTGTCTCCAACCTTTGGACCTAAAATAAGCAAGCTAGCATCCGACGCAAGCAACACCAGAGCCTGGATCTGGCAGGAAAGGAAGGAATGAAAGGAGTAGAGCTCTGTCGGCGACCCAATATCGCACATGAATAATTTGTTTTAATGGTTTTCGATTGACCTTGAGAAATCTAAATCTGCATGATTAGACTTTGATGTTGGGGAGTGTAATAAAATTCTAACAGAGAGATGGGTCTAAGCTATCAACTTCAAATGTTTTCGAAGATTGTATCCATGGATTCCAGCAAGAAATTAACAATTATCATTAAAATTGGTTCAAGGAAGAGGTGAAGAAAAGATGCCAGATTATAAGATTTTTTGTCAATATGAGTTAATCCCTTTACCATAATCTTCCAGATCCAACATCAATCAAGAAAAATCTCAAGATATACGAAAAACTCTCTGAAAAACCCCATAAATCCCAATCTACAATATGCAGAATAAATCGGGAAGGGAAAAAACTCCAGATCGATTTCAATTCCAATAATCCCAACATTATTAAACAAAACCATCCAATCGAGAAATACTCTCAATTATTAGCGTATAACAAAATAAATAATTGCAAATTAGGATTCAGCAATTTAGGGTTAGCCAAAACTTACCCCTTTTCATTTAGAGCTTTGATCGACGGGTAGATGGAATGTTAAGGATGCTTGGGTGGCAACTACCTGTGACGAAAAGCGGCGCCTTAGTAGTCTGCTCTTTCTATTCTTTCGTTAGCTTTTTGTTTCTTGTGTAAGCCCTACGTTTTGTGAAAAAAATTAGTAAATAACAAATTGAGAAAAACAGATCTGGAGAAAAAATAAGGAGAGTGGCGCTCCAGAGATGAACCCTAATACGACCAAAATGTGTTGTGAAGAGAAGAACAAAAATATTAAAAAAAAAAAAAAAATTTGTTATACGGCGTGTGAGTAAGTTCTGCAAAAACGGGGAGGACAATATTAACATAAATAAAAAATAAAGTTGTTATTTATACCTCGTCAAAATTTTGGCCTTGTCCCAAAATAGACCCCTTTGAACCACAGATTGACACCTCATTTTCGGAGCATTCTAATTGGTCCACCTATTCCCTAGAATGCTCTTTTTTTGACAAATCAGCTTTAATAGTTAGCACAATTAACAGCATGGGTGGATATATTTACTAAAGTATATTTTTTCCGTGGCCAGTTTATTCGTTTATTATGATTTATTCTTTTAATTATATTAGATATTTTTTTTATGAATAATTAATGCTCGTGATTGTGCATAATTTAAATATGTTTGAACAACTCATTAAAAGACCAATTAATTTATAGTTAATTGATAACATAAAAATGGATAGATACGAATTTAGAGCCTCCATAAAAGATCAATTAATTTATAGTTAATTAAAGATTGTTATATTAAATTCACCACTTCTAAAGCATATAAGCTTGCGACTTGATAATATCTTGTAATAACACTAATAATAGCATAAAAACATAATAAAAAAATATGAAAAGGAAAATCCAACAAAACAATTAAATATATAAATGTGTGTAACAGAGCATCGGCTTATTGTACACAGATCCAACTAAAGATTAATCTAAAAATACAATTAAATAAATAAGTAAATAAATAAATGAATGGGTGTAACAGAGTGTGCAAGTGGGGAAAAAGAAAGGATGCAATAGAATATTTGTAGATCCAAAATTTACATAAATAATATGCTCGTGATTGCGCATAATTTAAGTATGTTTGACCAATTCGCTAAAAGACCAAATAATTGATAACATAAAAATTGATAGATACGAATTTAGAGCCTCCATAAAAGACCAATTAATTTACAGTTAATTAAAAATTATTATATTATATACACCACATCTAAAGTATATAAGCTTGCAACTTGATAATACCTTATAATGACACTAAAAACAACATAAGAACATAATACAAAAAGTATGAAAAGGAAAACTAAATTCAATGACAAAATAGATATCACCAATATAAAATTCCATGAATAAAAATTGACAGCAAATTAGTAACCTTGCGCAAAAACTCTCTTGATCATATGTATTCCAAAAAACAAATAAAAGTTATACCAGTTCATCTCCAAAGGAAGAAACAACAACGAAGAGTAATTTCTCCAAACAACCTCAAACATTACCACGAACCATTGCCATAGCTACACAAAAAAAAGCTGAAAAAAATTGTGAAATACAACTATTACGAAGCCATTTCAGTAAAATTATAAATTTTACCAAATTAAATATCTTCCTCGTTAAGGCCAAAAATAAAAATCATATAAACACTACCAAAGAATAAAAATAAATATAGGTCTAAAATGTGTAATTTCCCTATCAATGGCAAAGAATCGAATTATATTAAATCCTTCACATCACATTTCATTAATATAAATAAATAAGCATTTATTTGGTACATACATGGCAGCAGGAATCGTACCCACAATCCAGGGATCCCCCATTGACTTCCTTAAAAAAAAAAAACTCATCATCAAATCATCACATATAACAGATCAAAATCAAGATTTATCAAATTATAACAAATGGTTAAAAAGCTACACCAGCACAAGAACATCAACAGAATCAAGCAAATCTGAAACTTGTCATTTAAACTCACATAAACTTTGAAATCATATAAGACCCAAATTAGAAAAACGAATCAGAGGGAGCAGACATGCCGAATTTAGATGTTCGATCTCTGTGCACATTACCATGATTCCTTCATATTTACTATCCAGAGCATTGGCATATTGTACACAAATTCAACTAACAATTAATCCAACAAAATAATTAAATAAATAAGTAAATAAATGTGTGTAACAGAGTGTGCAAGTGGGAAAAAGGAAAAGACGCAATAGAATATTTGTAGATCCAAAATTTACTTTTGTATATGTAGTCACAGTCAACTATTACGAAGCCATTTATAAAATCAGAATTTTCAAAGAAAAAAGGAAAAAAAAATCTTTATCAAATTGGCAAACATATATGAATATAGATTAATTAACCAAGTTCTGAACAACAATGCCAGATCTGAACATAGAAAATTCCGAATATGATAAAAAACAGATCCGAAAACAAATAAAAGTTATACCAGTTCATCACCAAAAAGAAAAACTACTCGATATATTTTTGAGCCATGTGCTTAAGAGTCAGCTCAATCTTGATGGCACCACCACCACCACCCCTAAGCCTCAGAACCAAATGCAGAGTAGACTTTGCAATATATACATATGATATCAGTTATGGATTTGAAATTCTTTACTTGAAATCCATCAATTCAAACAAAGCTTCAAGAAATCAACCAATTAGGGTATTAATTATTAAAGGAATTAAGAATCACATGCCTCGCTTAGTTATATTGTTTATGCACCATATTTTGCATGTAATTACGATATTTTTCTCGTGTTTTTAATCAGAATTTTATGTTTATTTTAGTAGTTTCTAATCGAGTTTCGTTAGGTTATTCGTTTATTTTCTCGTTTTGTTGTTTTTCGTGTTTCTTGTTAATTTTTATGTTTAATTGGGTTAAATGGCTTCAATTAATTGGAAGTTTAGTGTAATTCATATTTTATACGACAAGGCATTGAGGACCAAAGTTCAAGCCAAGCCGTGCCCATTTGCATGCCCAAATCGGTGCCAAGAGCAAGCTCCAAAATGGGTAATATTCTGGAATGGTAGCCTAGCCTTGCCCGTTTCCTTGCCCATATTCACGCCCATCCATGGCGCAAGAATAGGTATGATTTCCACGCCCAAAATCGCGCCCAGGCCGCTGCCAGCCATTCCCGCGCGCGCAGCACCTGTCGACAGCGCCCGCAGCTCCTGCGCATCCGCCTGCATGCTCCCAGCGTCTGGTGCCCAAGCAGCGGCCACCTTTGCCTATTTCGGCGCCTAGCTTGGCAACATGGCGCCCTGCCCAGCGCCCAGCTTGCCGGCCAACCATGCCCCTGCGCGCCCAGCTACGCTCAGGCTCGGCCATGGCCGAGCCACCTCGAGCCAAATCGAGCCAAAATGTGCCAAGTGGCTAGGAAGGTCAACACGGGTCAATTTTGGTCAAACCTGGGAAATACAAGCCTATTTGGCAAATTTGGCCCATTTAAACCCAATTAAACCTAGTATAAATAGAAGACTTCTCTCATTTTGTAAATGAACTACTCCCAACCCAAGCTTGGGTTTGGGATCAAAAATTCTCTCTCTAGATTTTAGATTTAATTTCAAACTTTCCTTGGGTTTCTAAGCTCAAGAAGAATTCAAGTACTCCCTTGGATTTCTTTTTGTTGCAATTTCATTCAAGCTTTTGGATTCTCTTTTTAATTCAAGTAAACTTTCTTTTAATTTCATGCATGTTTGTCAATTTTATGCTATTTGCCTTAGCTCCTTGATTTTTTGTTAGATCTTATGAATCATCCATGGAATCTAGATTACTGACACGTCTGGATCGTAGACCGAGTCTTGGATCATTTTTATTCTGAGTATTTTACATGCTTTATTTTAGTTTTTATTTTCATACATTGTTTCATGCTAAATCCTAGATCTACTTCTTGTTACTTGTTATTTTACGTAAAAATTCAAACTTTGACGTCAACTTTTCTTCCTCTTTCCATTGATGCTTTATATTTGTGCTAATTTTCATTATTTAGGATTTTAAGATCATGCATGCATAGTTGTACTTTGAGCTTTCATGCTTGTACTTGATGAAACTTGCTTGATCTTGCTTATTTTCATTATTTCTTTGCATTTTCGTATTGAGGCATACGACGAGGCATCCGACCAACTTGCAATTTCATTTCCTAGTTTAGTTTACATAGTTTAGTTTCATAGTTTTTCTTTCATTTCTTATTTTCCAAAGCTACAAACACATTGATCCTTGCAAACGAATCGATCTCCGATAACACCAAGCCAAATGAACCTTTATTTTCAAAAACCACTAAAACTACTCTTACAAAATGGCGCCGTTGCCGGGGAATACCCATGGACCACAATAATGCTTTATCTTAAAGAGCATATGAGAAAAAATAGAGTTGAAGATGCTCCAAGCTCATCATATTCGGGCGGTGGAAACTCGAGACATGCCATAAAAATTGCCGGATGAATTAGAGAGGATCCTCTTTAGCAAACCCATGAAAGATCGGAAGCCGAGCAAAATCAAGCGAACAGATATCAATAGCCATTAACTCGGGAGTAAGAGATATACAAGACAAAATAGTGTCCCCCACGAAGTCTTGGCTCACTTCTTTCATAGTGAGGACGGGCGGGGTATGTTGGGCGTTCGAATTCATACCCCCAAACAAAGCATACGCATCGAGCGTGTCCTTATGAACAATTATTATTGGCACCTCCATAACCCGGGCTACCACCATTAGCATTCACATACACATTCGGGGCATGATTGAAGTTGTAAACAAGAGGAACTCCATACGGGCCGGGAGTCGTGCTTTGCATATTCGAAAAATGAGAAGGCACCCTGAAACCCCCATACGGACTGGAATTCAGAATTTGCATAGTCGAAACGGAATTGGGAGCACCGTAACCTCCATAAGAGCTGTTCATACCCATGAAGCCACCGAACCCAACATGGTTTACACCATGCCCTCCCACGTTGGATGACCATTGCCATTATCCTTGTTGGCAACGTGGTTTGCACCATGCCCTCCCACGTTGCCAAAACCATTGAATTTTATCCCATCCCCAACATGGTTTGCACCATTCCCTCCCACATTGGGAATGCTACCTCCATGACCATAAGAATTTGGAATTAAAGCATTAGAAGAGTGAGGAAGTGAGTGGTACCTTGGTGTAGGCCCATGGCGTGTCCATGAGTGGTAAAACCACTCCCTTGGATTCCTATAGCGTGGTCGAGAGGGGTCGTGGGAATGGGAGTCGAAAGCCCGGGGTTATCATTCGGAGGGGATGGCTAACATGAACAACGATCTCAGAATAAATAGATCTTTGAGGATCACGGGCCCGTGGAGACTCCTTGGTAGGATTGAGAAATGGGTCAGTGTTTGGAAGATTATGTGCCATGTCTTGAGTAATAGCCAATGGACATCGTAAACGCCTTAATCTCTCGGGGTTCAAAATATAAGGATCCAACTCGTTCTAAAGTGAAAGACGACCTTGCATACACTCAAAGAAAGCGTCAAATACAAAAGAAAGCTAAAAACTCAAAGAAACTACAAGCTAATCGAAAACCTTAACCAAGCAGAGTCGCAATGGTGCCAATTTGAAAGAGTGGTTTTAGTGGTTTTGAAAATAAAGGTTAATTTTGGCTTGGTATTATCGGAGATCGATTCGTTTGCAAGGATCAATGTGTTTGTAGCTTTGTAAAATAAGCAAGAATGAAAAACTATGAAAATAACTAACTAAACTAAATTAGGAAATGAAATTGCAAGTTGGTAAAATGCCTCGCCGTGTGCCTCATATTGAGAATCCAAAGCAATATTGAAAATAAGCAAGTAAAAGCAAAGTTTCATCAAGTACAACTAGACTAGCATAGAGTACAACCATGCTTGCATGAACATAAAATCTTGAWAAATGCAAATTGACAAAAATTAAAACCATCAATAGAAAGAGCATGAAAAGTTGACGTCAAAGTTTAAAACTTTTAAGTAAAATAATAAAGATAGAAGAGTAGATCTAGATTTAACATAATATTATACATGAGAATGTGATTCAAAATAAAGCACATGAAGAACTTGAAATAAAAACGATCCGAGACTCGATCTATGATCTAGACGTGTCACTCGTCCAGATCTATGATCAAGTACAACTAGACTAGCATAGAGTACAACCATGCTTGCATGAACATAAAATCTTGAAAAATGCAAATTGACAAAAATTAAAACCATCAATAGAAAGAGCATGAAAAGTTGACGTCAAAGTTTAAAACTTTTAAGTAAAATAATAAAGATAGAAGAGTAGATCTAGAATTTAACATAATATTATACATGAGAATGTGATTCAAAATAAAGCACATGAAGAACTTGAAATAAAAACGATCCGAGACTCGATCTATGATCTAGACGTGTCACTCGTCCAGATTCCATGGACGATTCCTAAGATCAAGTCTAATAGCTAAGGCAAAAAGCATAAATTGAAGAACAAGCATGAAACTAAAGAACAACTTACTTGAACTTAAAAGGGAGTCCAAAAGATTGAATGAAATTATAATCAAAATAAAATCCAAGGGAGTACTTGAGATCTTCTTGAGCATACAAACCCAAGGAAATATAGAAAATTAAATCTAAAATCTAGAGAGAGAATTTTTAAACCAAAACCCAAACTTGGGTTGGGAGGAGGTCATTTACAAAATGAGATAAGTCTTCTATTTATACTAGGTTTAAATGGCCCAAATTAGCCAAAAAGGCTTGTATTTCCCGGGTTTGACCAAAATTGACCCATGTTGACCTTTCTAGCCACTTGGCTAGACTTTTGGCATATTTTGGCTCGATTGGGATCGAGGTGGCTCGACCATGGCTCGAGGTGACTTGGCCATGTCCAAGCCTGGGCGCAGCTGGGCGCACATGGGCATGGTTGGCCGACAAGCTAGGCACTAGGCAGGGCGTCTGATTCGTACGTATTTGTCACGAATCTTTATATATTTTGAGTCATGTTTGAGTCTTTTTACCGTCTTCTTAGGTTAAGAATAAGCTATGTTGCATGTTTTTGCATTCTTTTACCTTTTGCTTAACTTTTCGACTTTCCATGCAATAACTGGTCATTTTGGACCATTTTTCTTGTTTTTCTCTTACAACTGAGTCACTTGGAAAAACCGAGAGATGAAGTCAAAGGATTCAACGCTCAAAACAGCCAAAAGAACACTGGTCTGATCGGATGTCTTGATCTCCGATCGGACTGACTGGCAAACACTTTCGTCTGGTCGGATAAGAACAGTCTCCGATCATACACGAGGACAGCCACTTCCATCCGATCGAATAAGACCAGTGTCCGATCGGACGTATACGTTACAAATGCAGATTTTTGGGATTCGACAGTTACGAAATGATTTTTGAAGCCTCTAAAACTTAGAATTTCACAGAGAAGGGCAGACTTTTGGCTGGACAGCTTTCGTATCCCCTTTAGATTCTTAGACTGGATCATTGGAAGAGATAATTGACAACTCTCTCGACCTTTGACTTATAGCCCTTACGAAAAATTTGTTAGGAAGTTCGATTGGTTCGTAACAACCGCTGTAGACGGAGGTTCGTGACAAGTCTCCAGGATTTAGTGAGGTTCATTTCATCCCAAGAATAGTTGGACTTTGCAAGGATTCATCGTAGTGTCCTGATAGAGTTTTCTCACGATTTAGTAATCTCTAAACCTTTATCTCATTGATTAGTTTGGTAAATCATGTTAGATAGTAATTTGTGATGTTATGATATTTCGTAGAATTATTTATGGTTAACTCCTTGTGAACGATTTGTTGGTGAATTGCTTATTGTTAATTAGTTGATTCATGTTATCGTAATTTGGATGTTTGGATGTTATTTGTTCAAACTATCTTATGTAATCATGATCTGTAGTTGTCTTAAGGTTGTGATAGTGAGTTTATCAATGGTTGTTGTTTAGAAATCATGGGTCTAGTGCCAGGAATCGTTTAGAACCATCGCTTGGAATTATCGGGCGTTTAATCTATACGTTGGGATTGACAACCCCAACTCGTAGACTAAGTATTCGATGAAATGCCTAAGCGGTCGTGGAGACGAGTCCAAGGCCCTAAACCCCCGTTTAATAATCGTTTAAAAACTTTAATAAAGTTCTTGCATAGAGATTGACGCCTTCTTTGCAAGATTTGTTTTTAAATAACTAATAACACAGATTGTCACTTTTAGATATAAAAGTTCTCAAATCAAAACTCCCTTGTTCGTGTGTTTAGCGTAGTATTTTTGTTATTTTCTTGTTCGTGAAAGCAAACACTTAAATAACTTTCGATTAATCTTCCTCGAGAGATCGACTCGAGTTAACTTGCCAGTCTACAAGTGACCCCGTTCTCTTGCGGGCGAACTTAAACTCCTTTTCAAATGTAGACACGCACTGTTTAACTGGATTTTAATTTTGAAAGGAACATAAAAGTTCGGCTCAAAATTTGGCGCCGCTGCCGGGGAAGGCTAAAGGTTGTCATTTTTGTGTTTGCTCTTTGTAACTCTCGTTTGTGTTGTGAATTGTTTCGTTTGTGTTTGTTGGTGATTTTTCATTTTTGTTTGTTTTTGCTATTCTATGCCGGTGCGTTTGATCTTTTGCATTGAGCGTTGTGTATGCTAGGTTCACCCCTCAAGGCCTGAAGATTTAACAACCCAGTAAAAAAAATGTCTAACCAGTACGCTTGTTTTAATCCTCGACCGACCACTCGATGGAGTCAAATGATGCCTGACTACAATTCGGATGAGTTCTACTATGAGCAACTCCCGGTATTTTATGGGCTCCCAAGTGAGGATCCATTCAATTTCATCCAAGAGTATGAGACTATGACCTGAACATTCCCTCTTTTAGGCCTTACGATGGATGAGGTAAAGGTGCGACTCTTCCTTTACACGTTAAAGGGTTGGGAAAGAAAGTTATTTATGCATTCAGAGCTCGACTCCTTGGGGACGGGGGAGGAAGTATACAATTGGTTCATGGAGATATTCTATTCACCTGAGTGGGACACATCTTCAAATTCATACACTTCAGGACACAAGAGGATCGATGAATTGACTAGAGAGATAGCATCCCTGAAAGCTAAGCTAGCAAGTCGAGCCTTATTGAAGAAGAATATTGAAGAATGTGATCGCTGCAGATCACGATGGCATTTGGCGAATGCATGTCGAGTGACGTTTGACGAAAAGCCACAGGAGGAAGCTTCAATCATTCAGAACTACTCGAGCTACGACTCTTGGGCACTTTTCGGCTCAAATCCCTACTACCCAAGATATGAAGACTATACTCCACCTTCTTCTCCTGACCACTACCAACAAATCCACTATCATCCCGATGCTCCACTCGATAATGATTCCTCCTCAGTCACCCATGACAAAGTGGAGCAACTTATGTCTTGCGAGCTGCAAACTTCTGATGTAGTGGAGCCCACCTTGGAGTTTGGTGATTCAAGCTTGAATGCTTGTATGGGAGAGCTGTGTGAGGAGATGGAGATCAAGGATTTGGTTGAAATTGCCTCTTTTGGGAGTGATTATGAAATTTTGGGTGATAGTCTAGGGGTGTTACCAATTGAGGTTCCGAGTGAGGAAGTTGGCAACTCGGACTTACTTGATCTTTGTGGAGAAGATGGAGTTGTGCTACAGGATTTGTAGGAGGTTTTGTTTGTTGATCCACATTGCGTTCTGCCGGATGTTTTGATCAATCTTAACGCTGAGGTGGTAGAGGAGGAAATCAATAAGGAGTGTGGGTTGATCGATGACCAATTTGTCTGTTCAACCAATTTCTTAGTTATTCCGATGGCCGAGCATTGTTCCACAATCCGATTGACTTTTGAAATTTTTGTGGTAGTCGATTACTCACGTTTTCGACCTCCAAAACCAGTTGGATTTTTTATTTCTCTCATCATGGGACCTGCTCGTCGTGCCCACCTTGGTAATCTTCATCACCCGCTATTACTCTTGGAGAAAACTAAGGCGTGGCACGATCGTCATTTATTTCTGGATCCCGGATAACATCACCTTTGTAAGTCGTCGAGCAAAAGACGTTAAAAATTGCACTTCTTGGAAGGTAACCCAAGTTTTTATATTTTTGTCCATAATCCTGTTTATTCTTATTATTTTATTTTTGTACATATGTTTGTGTGTGCTTAACTGGAGTTGGATAAGTGTGGTAATAGTTTATTGCGTTGTGCAGAAAAAGTGTGGAAAATGATGCTTTTCCAGGACATCCGATCAAATGAGAGAAACTGACCGGTCGAACAAAGCACACTAGACTTCTATCCGAACGGACGAGAGAAATTGACCGGTCGAACAAAACACACTGGACTGTTGTCCAACCGGATGAGAGAAGATGACCAGTCGGACAAAACACACTGGACTGCTGTCCGACCGGACTGGCGCAGTGACCGGTCGGATGGAGGCAGAAAACTTACTTGAAACCATCGCTCCATTTGTAGAGTTCCATCTTTCCTCTGGACGGCATGGACATTTAGGCAAGCCCGAGCCCCAGTATTGTATCACTTTCTATCCCAACTCTCGTTTTCATTTTTAGTGATTTTGTTTGATTTTTCTGTTCCGTATTTTGTGCTTGAGTGTTTGTTTAGCCATTCGACTAACTTTCGCATGACAATTGATTTGACGTATTCCTTTTTCCTTGTATTGATATGTATAATAGTATTGCGGACATTGCTTGCTTTTGTGTGTGTGGGGGGTGGGGTGGTGGGGGTGGGGGGGTGGGGTGGGGATAGTCTATGCATGCGTAATCGTTCTGGTCGAATGGTTCTGTGTGAATCTTTCTTTGTGACGACGTGCGTATCAACCAACTATTTTTGTCAACATTTGTCGAAATCATTCCCATGCTTATTTGTGTTTGTACTGGCTTGCCTGTCAAAATCATGTAATGTTTGATTTATAGTTGGAGTCTTTTGAGCTTGTTTAGTGCAAAAATTTTCAAAACCTACTTATATATATACATTTAAAATAACACTTAGTCGTTAGCAATTTTGCAAAGATTTTTAAAAATCGATCAATGTGTTTTCAAAGTTTGAATAAAACCCTAATGAGGAGCTTTGTGTGTTTATCAACATTTCATACTTTGATTCGATGAGTGTTTTGAGAAGTCTATAAAGTTGCATGTGTACATTTAGTTTTGGAAATGACGATAGGCACATATAAAACCTGTTTCCGGCCTTATTCAGAAATAAAAACCAATAAAAATCCCTAATAAGCCCCCTTGAGCCTTTATTCCACCTCTTTGTTAGCCACAAGCATTATTGTAGCTCTTATTTCATTTAAGCTTGTGAGATGAGAGTTTTATTTATCATTAGTTAATGATATATGACTATTGCAGGGTGGGAATTAGTGGGATACTATTATTGAAAAAAACAGAAGGAAAAAAAAAGAGAAAAGAAAAAGAAAAAAAAGAGAGAGAGAAAGAAAGAAAAGTAAAAAAATATATATAAAAAAAAGAAAAAGAAAAAAAATGGAAATTAAGGGTGCTTAAGTTCATAAGAGCATCTAGATGTTAAAAATAAAGCCTATTTATAAAGGCAAATATACGGGTTTTGGGGTTAGAAATAGTCTTAGCTATAAAAGGTTAAAACTAATGGCATATGGTTGTTTGGGAAGAATGAGGAGCAAAATTATGCTCTATGCTTAAAATTTTTGATTGAGTGATTTATTGATTGCGTTTGTTCGCAAGTTAGCCACACATTTTTGTATATGACATACCTTACCAAAGAGCCTACATTACAACCCTAGAAAGTCCTCATCCGATTCTTGACTGATGTGCACACATATGCAATGTACGAGACTTTAATTTTCACGAGTCGTTGAATGCATGTTTATGTTGATTCGAGCGTATACACTTACCTTTTGGAAAACACGAGTGAATGAGTGCACCATTATATATATTTCCCTTTTGTGAGGATTCATTCTTTCGATTTCAAGGTGAAAAGGTAACACGAGCTTAGCTTTAAAGTTTTCGACGAAAGTGTTTATATTGCAAAACAAAATTATATGCACAACACGACTCTTTGATCCAACCATTCTCATTCTCCTTGATTTTGATTCTTTCATTTGTTCGAGGACGAACAAACCAATTAAGAATGGGGTGGTTGATTCATACGTATTTGTCATGAATCTTTAGATATCTTGAGTCATGTTTGAGTCTTTTTACCATCTTCTTTGGTTAAGAATAAGCTATTTTGCATGTTTTTGCATTCTTTTACCTTTTGCTTAACTTTTTGACTTTCCATCTAATAACTGGTCATTTTGGACCATTTTTCTTGTTTTTCTCTTACATCTGAGTCACTTGGGAAAATCAAGAGATGAAGACAAAGGATTTAGTGCTCAAAAAAGCCAAAAGAACACTGGTCCGATCGGATGTCTTGAATCTCCGATCGGACTGACTGACAGAAACTTTCATCCGATCGGATAAGACCTGTGTCCAATCGGACACGAGGACAGACACTTCCGTCCGATCGGATAAGACCAGTGTCCGATCGGACGTATACGTTACAAATGCAGATTTTTAGGATTCGACAGTTACGAAATATTTTTTGAAGCCTTTAAAACTCAGAACTTCACATAGAAGGGCAGACTTTCGCCTGGACAGCTTTCGGATCCCCTTTAGATCCTTAAACTAGATCATTGGAAGAGATAATTGACAACTCTCTCGACCTTTGACTTATAGCCCTTACGGAAAATTCGTTAGGAAGTTCGATTGGTTCGTGACAACCGCTGTAGACGGAGGTTCGTGACAAGCCTCCAGGATTCAGCGAGGTTCATTTCATCCCCGAAATAGCTGGACTTAGCAAGGATTCATCGTAGTGTCATGATAGAGTTTTATCACGATTTAGTAATCTCTAAACCTTTACCTCGTTTATTAGTTTTGTAAATCATGTTAGGTAATAATTTGTGATGTTATGATATTTCGTAGAATTATTTATGGTTAAGTCCTTGCGAACGATTTGTTGGTGAATTGCTGATTGTTAATTAGTTGATTCATTTTATCGTAATTTGGATGTTTGGATGTTTGTATGTTATTTGTTTAAACTATCTTATGCAATCATGATCTGTAGTTGTCTTGAGGTTGTGATAGTGAGTTTGTCAATGGTTGTTTATTAGAAATCATGGGTCTAGTGTCAGGAATCATTTAAAACCATCGCTTGGAATCATCGGGCGTTTAATCTATACGTTGGGATTGACAACCCCAACTCGTAGACTAAGTGTTCGATGAAATGCCTAAGCGGTCGTGGAGACGAGTCCAAGGCCCTAGACCCCCGTTTTATAATCTTTTTAAAACCTTAATTAAAGTTCTTGCATAGAGATTGACGCCTTCTTTGCAAGATTTGTTTTTAATGTTGGGTTCGCTATAATCGTACGGGACCTACGCAGCGGATTTTAAAATTTTTAAATTAAATAAAATAATATATATATATCAATATATATATATATATATATATATATATATATATATATATATATATATATATACACTAAACCCCGTAGATTTCGTTAGTGATTTTAACGATCGTCATTTTCATTATTATGTATCGAATACAAATTATGATTCATATAAAATTAAAAAAATTAATACCTTTCGATTAATTTCTTCAAGCGACGATTGAGAGGGAATCAATTCCCGGCTATGTGGCTAACACCAAAACTCCTCGTCGTAGAGATCCAGGCGTATTCCCTCTAATCGAGTCCACCTTTTGATTGAGACACCAGAAAAATTCTTCGCTAGTAGAATCGTTACGTTTTCAAATTGATTGAAGGAATAACAATTAATCCAACAATCAACAATTAATTGAAAATTAATTATTGTAGATGAAAAATTATCAATTAATCATCATCTACAATTGAAGACGTAAATAAAATATAAAAGAAAAAAAACTTAAATTTTTCTTTTATGTCTTTTCGTAAAAAGGGATGGCCGCCTTTTCTTTTCCTTTGAAAAAGGGTATCAAACCTTTTGGTTTGTTTTTTGTTTTGTTGGGAGATCAAAAACGACGCCTCCTCTTATATCTTTTATATATATATTTATATTAGATTAGTTAGGTTAAAATTAGGTCTAACCTTAATTAACTAATTAATATAAATATAAATATATATTTATATTTTAGAGTCTCCAATCATTCTAGTGGGCTTCTACAATTAGGGCCTACTAAAAAATTACACGGACTTCGATTTAGAATCCAACTAATTATTTAATTCAAATAATTAATTAATCCCATGAATTTACATTAATCAATTCAATTGACTAATTTAATATATTCCTTTAATTGAGATTTCTAATCAAAATAGATTTAAATACACAATCAAATTATATAATTAAATATTTAATTCAACAATTGAATTAAACTAAAATCTCATTTAATTAATCCAAATTAATCAATTATTCCAACCACTGGAGTTATCAATCTTGAAATGTCAACAACCAAAATTATGTGTGACCCTTTTAGGTTCACGACTAACACCAGCAGTAGGCTTATAACTTTTATAAGTTTATAAATAATAATTTATTATATTAATTAATCTAATTAATTAATTCTCTTGAGATTAACTCTTTAATTTCAAGAACCTACAAATCATGACAACATCTAACAAGTAGCATGATTACCCAGTGTTAGGTGAAATAGCGAGTAAACCTATTTCAATTGCAAGTCCATACATGTACAATTCTTTCGACAACTAGTTTCCCGATTAAATCTTGGGCATTGGTTTATAAGTCGAAACCCAATTGATTTAATAACTTTGATTTCATTTCAAGTTTAAGTAATTCATTTATGAATCAATATTCATCGTGCCCTGGCCAAGGTCTTTGAATCACAAACTATGAAAATCCACAGGATACTCTCTTGTCCATAGACAAGTGTCGAATTATATGTTTGGCTACAGACAAACCTCCATGCACATCGATACAATACCCAAAATACCCCTTTTACGACTGTTAGGCAATTAAAAGATAAATCTAAGTATTGCACGATGTGCACAAGGCTACCATCGTACCTCAAGTCAAGGACTAATCATGTACAATTGCAATATGGAAATTCTTATTCGACAGACAAAACTTCCAGTTAAGAATTTCCATCGGGTCATGTTCAATGAACTTGTTCTCCAACAAGCACCCACATATATGCACTCGTGTCACAACGCTGATGTTAATGGAATGTAACATCCTTGTCTTACAAGCATGCATCATATGCGCAAGTCTTACCGGGCTATTCAATTTCCTATCTCGAAAAGCCCATTGACTTGGAACAAGTTTAAGACCGAAACCTTAGAGACATGTTCCATAATTGCCATCGTATGCGCAACCATATCCCATAATTTAAGTTGGTCTAAGGACTTTATCATACGTGCAATTATAATAAAATCGAAAACATAAGATAAAGAAAGTTGCCTTTATTAATATAATTCCAATAAAATCATTATACAAGTAGAATGAAATCCAATCTAATTGGAACGTCGGGCACTCTACACTAACATTTAAATAGCTAATAACACAGATTGTCACTTTTAGATATAAAAGTTCTCAAATCAAAACTCTCTTGTTCGTGTGTTTAGCTTAGTATTTTTGTTATTTTCTCATTCGTGAAAGAAAACACTTAAATAACTTCCGATTAGTCCTTCTCGAGAGATCGACTCGAGTTAACTTGTCAGTCTACAGGTGACCCCGTTCTCTTGCGGGAGAACTTAAACTCCTTTTCAAACGTAGACACACATTATTTAACTGAATTTTAATTTTAAAAGGAATACAAAAGTTCGACTCAGCGTCGTGTTGGGCAAGAGCGAGCGAAGAAACAGGCGTGCTTAGGCGCCAAGCTGGGCACCAAAATAGGCAAAGGCAGGCGTTGCTTGGGCGCCGGGCGCTGGGCGCATGCAGGCGGATGCGCGCGGGCGCTGGAAGGAGGATACGCGGGAGCTGCGGGCGTTGTCAGCAGGCGCTGCCCAGACTGTGCGGGCACGGGCGCGCGGGTTGCGGGTGCTGTTGGATGCGCGCGGGCGCTACTAATTACCATGTTATGGGATTTTTTATCTTATATTCAAGATAAAACAATGTTGTCTATCAAATATAAATGCTTCTCAATGATATTTGGATCTGTGAGTGCAAAGCAAATTTCTAATTTTATGGACCCTACCCGATTTTTCATGAGAGAGAGCCTTTTTGGATCCTTAATCCAACATTGGGCTTATATGTGAAATAATTATATATTGTGTGGACTGTCAAATAAGGAAGCCTAATTAAAAGTGATCAAATAAAGTTTAAGGTATTGGGTTTAATGTATTTTAGTATTATATATTGTGTGGACTGTCAAATAAGGAAGCCTAATTAAAAGTGATCAAATAAAGTTTAAGGTATTGGGCTTAATGTATTTTAGTAGGGTGTGGGCCTTTAATGTGTAGATACTCAGTGGGCTATCTATTTTGATGATGGGCTAAAATAGGTAAACCCTAATAACTCAAGTATATAAGGGTTATGGTCCCTAGGTCATACGTATCATCAAGATAATCATATTATCAATCTATTCTGCATTCATCAAGATAATCATATTATCAATCTATTCTGCATCCCATCGTCAGAAGAGACATATAAAGAAAGCTTAAGAATTCTCTAAAAGGATTGGAAAGCTTAAGGATTCTCTAAAAGGATTGAATACGTATTGCCCTAAAAGATCAAACCCCAAATTCAATCGCTTATGAATTCAGGTACACTTCCGTAAACTAACTTGTGATCCTTAATGATTCAATATGATGGTTTCCTCGGTTATAGCGATGGCTTTCGCTAAGGTTATTTTTAAATCTAACAAGCCTATCAAGATTGTAATCGGAGCATAAACTGCCGTCACTCAACATTATTAAATAAAAAATAAATAAAGGCAAACACTTGTGTTAGGCCAGATTGACGGGTCATGACCCGTTAGGTCATCTGACCCGATTTTATAACGTATTGGTTTTTGTACTATGATGTATTGGTTTTCGTACTCAAAAGTATTGATATTTCATAAATCTTTGATCCGTGCTATAATGTATTGGTTTTTTATATATGATGTATTGGTTTTTCACTATAAAGTATTGGTTTTTGTGCTATGATGTATTGGTATGAAATTTTCGCCTAACGGATGATCCGTTAGTCCGGCCTGACATAAGTGCTGCCCATAAATAAATAAATTGTATAATGACATGTGATACATATTTGAAGTATATAAGCCATGTGCAGTTTTGATTATTATTATTTCCGAATGTAATGAAGAAGATGGTATTTCTCAAGGAAGAAGATGGTATCAGATTCTATAGGTTCTCAGTTTTATGCGGTCATACTTATTAAGAATATATTAAATGTGTGACAAGTTGTTTTTGAGAAGTTTGACATATACGACTAAGCATTTACATATTCTCTAATAAATTGCTGCAACTAAGATATGTCACCGCCGAACTAGATGCCTCTGCTATCGTGATTTTGTTTAGCCGAATAAGATAGTGTTGTTCTCTCCAACTTCTAATACTTAATATATAGAAATATCATGTGTTACTTGTAAATAAAGTTGTGACAATTATAGCTCAACTTATTATAATTTGACTCTGGTTTGTGAGATTTTCATATAAAATATAATCACTAGTGCAGAAACAGTCATTCAAGAACGGATTAAACATGCAGTTTAGAACAGATTCTGCTGCGTTCTAGATGCAACCATTCTAGATTTGTCCGACAATTTAGAACGGATTTTTTTACCCGTTCTAGAATGACAGGCATTCTAGAACGGATAATTATCCGTTCTAGAACTTTTTATACCCGTTCTAAAAAGTCGCATTTTGGGTCTGCCCCCGTTCTTTATAATACATTCTAGAACGTATAATTATAATATACGTTCTAGAAGTTCTAAAAAGTCGCATTTTGGGTCTGCCCCCGTTCTTTATAATACATTCTAGAACGTACAATTCTAATATCCGTTCTAGGATGTCTCATATTCTAGAACATATATTAGAAAATACGTTCTAGGATGCCCTATTTTAGAACGTATATTCAAATTGTACGTTCTACAATGTCATATTTTAGAACGTATATTCAAATTGTACGTTCTAGAATGTAATATTTCAGAACGTATAACTCGAATATCCGTTCTAAAAATATGACATTCTAGAACGTATATTAGAATGTCCGTTCTAGAATGTAGTTATTATAGAACGGGTATTCAAATTTATTTAATTTTCAATACTCAAAATTATGAATTATAGAATTTATAAAGCTAAATAAACCACCCAAACAAACCATTTAAGTCCTGCCTCACGCACAAACACAATGAAAAGAACAAAAAAACCAATATATTATACTACAATTATCATTCCCGGAACACTTCAGTAGAATACAACATACAAGTCACTAGAATTAGTTAGACCTTGATCCATCCCACATTGTCTTGTACATTTTCTGTACACATCCCAACTAATTTCTCCACATCTCAGAGACTCAAATTACCAAAATCCATTGATAAAATTAAAAAAACTCAGTTCTCATCATTAGAGTAAAAAAACTGCCTCCTCCTCAAAGACTCGATAACCTCAGCCGGCCTCTCCCCACCTCCACCACCCTGCTGCCCCACAGTCTGAGACTTCAGCTTTGGCACGTTCATCACGCTCAGCGGCGTGGCCCCACCCCCTTGTTCACTTCCCTCAGCACCGACCTCGCCCTCTCACTCACTGCCACGTCAGCCACCGCCGTAGCCACTTTCAAATCACTCCTCAGCTTCTCCGGCAACCTGCTCTTCATAAGTAGTGGCGATTGGTACCCCTCAGGCCCCTTTTGCATGTTCTCGACCTTATTTTTAGCCTTCGTCAAATACAAGTTTTCATTCAATCAATAGGAAAATCCCATAAAAAGCAAAAAATAAAAAATAAAAGATAATAACTTCAGAAAATAATAATAAAAACACAAACTAAATGAAGAACTTGGAATTAAAATAATGGAAAGAGGATAAAAGAATTGGCCCAATGACAAGGCCATTGGGGGGAGTAGTTATGAAAGAAAATAAAGGAAAAATCAAGCGCCAACAACATAATCATTTTTCACAATCAATCCACATATACCCTATAATGCGGTGGGAGTAGTTTCACGGTCAGAGGCACGACCTTGACAGGTGCAATGACTGAGATTTTCGAATAGAATATTACTAAACTAAATTCTATAAGATTAAATTAAATGGAGTGAATGAAACACAACACTTTATCTTTATATTAGTTGTCATTAATTATAAGTAGGACTCAAAAGAATCACCTTTAATCTTGTGAATTCTTCATGGATAGCAGGGTCTAGTAATAATCTCCTCGCCTGTCAAGTTGATATATTCACTTTAAYAATAAACGACAATAACAAAAAAAAARTCCAGATGATGCATTATAAGTCAATACAGGCGTGTTTTCTCGATCTAAAATTTCCAATTTTAAAAACTGAAATGAAAGTAAATACATTTCTTTGCATTGAATAGTGATGACAAGTTTCGCAAATTTACCTGCATTGAAGGGACAATGAAGACGGATAAAGCACAATCAACAATAAAAACTTAGTCCTAAAAAAATAATAAATAAATAACGTTTCACAGAACCATATAGATTCACTGGAAATGATACAAATGCAACTAACTGTTTCTAACCTTCAACTCAACTATCTCCTGCTCCCGTTTTGCAAATGTCACAATGAACGCAGCTTCTTTTTTCTTCTTTCTCAAGCTGATACCAATAAATATATAAATAAAAAAATAAAGCAAAACTTAATAGATCATCCATTTAAAAATTCAAATAAAAAGGCTTTCATATTCCAAACATTCTTGCTCTCTCAGAGACTCCTCAGAGGACCTCAGGGTCTGAAACAAGAGAATAAGTTCACTCAAAAAATATAAAATAATCCAAAAAGTGTTGAAAGTTTTAATTACAGTACACCAAATGGAAAATGGCACTACACACTAGAAACGGACCAGGAGTTGCGCCTTGTGGTATGAAAGATACATTCTGAAAAGCAAAACGCCATTTCTGAATCTCAAACTTAGCATCTTCAATGTCTTGTCTATAGTGAGCAAACAAAGATTTACAAGTTAATATAATATCACCAGTGGACAAACTTATATTACAAAATTATCTTCACAATGAAAAACTTATATATAATTCTTGAATTTGTTTGGCATAAACAGCATAAACAACCCAAATGAAATTAATACAGATGTTACTCTTTTATTTGTAGTATATACCTGCTGAGAGAAAGCAAAGGCCAACAACTTTTCATGCGCCAATGCAGCTTCATTTCTTKCTTTTAGAATGGCCTCAAGCTCGTCTAGTGTCCGCGGGCATTCCCTTCAATTCGGTAAATTGTTCAATCAAGCAACAAATGACCTAATTTGCCAAATTTTAGAAGAAAAAAAAAGAAATTAAAAATCAGATTAAAACCCTAACTTGGCCAACTTAAAATGATATTAGTTTTGCAATTTTGCCTATATATTTTGTTTTGAAGTTGTTAGCTTTCTTAAAAATTTCATATACACCTTACATAAAAAAAATAAATAAATAAAATCCCGAGAAATAATGTCTATCCAGGTCCAGTGCAAAATGATACATGCCGATACAAGAAATAACATACTCACCAATTCTTTCTTCAATAATTTCAAATGCAATGAACCCAGAAAACGAAAAATTATAATTAAAAAGATGATAATTACAAATACCACCCTCAAAACTTCGCTTAGTTGCAAAATATCCCAATTATTTTTTCAAATTATAAATCTCACTAAATTGACTTATCGCAGTATTTTTCGCCTCAAAGGGAGAATTGTAATTAGCCTTCTATAAAAATAAATTTTACAAACACAAATAGCCTCCTCACCCAACAACAACAGCAACAACAACAAAAAAAATCATATTTCAAAATTTATAAATACCCCACAGGAAAATGTACTATGTGCTCAAATATCAGGATGATGTGCAAACCAACAAACAAGTGTAGCAACATGTAAATGAGCAATAATAGCAAGCTGGGGAGAGAATAAACAACAAAGTGATAGGTGTATATCATCCATACATAGGTATATATCATCCATACATAGGTAATAATAAATAATATCAAAATCATCCTCATAGTTTTGAACTCTTAAAACAGCAACAGCTTCAGCCTAACAAGTTACCTATTTCACTGCACAATAACAAGAGCCCCTATTAAAACACCACATCCATGGCTTAAGCACGCTTTACTGTTTGCCCTCCTTGAGATTCTCCAGCAACAAACACACCTAAAACACCAACAAAAATAAATCAAATCAGTAACAATAATAATAATTTTTAAAAAATGTATCCAAGGTAGCATTTAAGAAAGGTTTGATTAAGAAAAAAAACGAACATGTAGCCTTATTTACAGAAAATGCCAGAATAGACGAGCAAGGCAGCCTCAGTAGACACCGTCGAGCATGGCATCAAAGGACCAAAGATCCATTCCATTCCCACCATCTTGAATTTTAAGTTTTACTAAAACATAAAATTCAAACAAACATTTTCTAATTTTAAATTTAAATATCAATTTAACCTTGAATTTCGGGATAACTTTAACAGCCACATCCTGCCCTTTAAAACTCCCATTCTTCCCTTTAGCAGAACAAGTGTATCCAATGCCCTCTTCCAATTTCTTTACCATCTCATAGCAGCTGCTGAAATTCTTTAAAAACCCAAAACTTTTATCCAACCCAACTTAAAATGGGTCGAAGTAAGCTTCCGATAAAGAAAATTGAAAACATTACCAATCGTCAGGTTACGTTCTCCAAACGACGATATAGTCTTATTAAAAAGGCTTATGAAATAGATGTTCTTTGTGATATCGATTCCAAATCAGGAACGAAGCAGACCAATTCTAAAATTAGGGTAAAAAAAAAAAATTGTTACCTGCCCACCTTGCCACCACAAGTTCAGCCTGAGAAGCCACGGCCGTAGATGCAACAGCTGGCAAAGGTAACGACAACTAATCCTATCGCTACCGTATAGTCCCAATTTTGGCAGGCATTAAAACCTAATTTGAGGCCCTGCGCCACCAGAGAGGATAAAAGGAAGAAGCCGAAGAAGACAACCTCGAAGACGAGGAGCTTCCTGGCGACGTCGAAGCCGGCATCGCAAGTGGAGGTTTTTGGGAGTGGTCTCGGGCGGCTTTCCGAGATGGCGATGGGAGATGGGAATTGAAGGTGTGGAGACGGGATATTGAATTCGGAGGAGATAAGATATGTGTGGTCGAGATTATTTAAAAATTTAAAAATTTAATTAAATATTAAATATCTAGAAATTATTTAAAAATTTAATAATTTAATTAAATATTAAATATCTAGAAATTATTTAAAAATTTAATAATTTAATTAAATTTTAAATATCTAGAACGTATAAATAATAATACGTTCTGAAAGTTTATTTTTCAAGAAGGTATTATTATTTATAGGTTCTGGAATGTCTTATTATCAGAAGGTACTTAAAATATACGTTCTAGATATGACACATACTAGAACGTATATTAAAAAATACCTTCTAAATGTTGTCAGTCTCAAATGTTCAGAACGTACATTTTAAAATATGTTCTAGGATCACGGATTTATTTACGAAAATGCCACCGGACAGACAATTTAGAAGGTAGACGAAATATCCGTTCTAGATCGTCTATTCTAGAATGTGTTTTTTGTACTAGTGAATATACGATTTTCTTACATGAATTTGCGATACTTTTAACTCCATTTTAATATATTTACTATAATTTATGATATTATCATCCATCGGCTAACCCAGTCTATTCGAATATCCCACCCAAATTGCATACACACAAAATGTCAACCACACAGCACCCTAATTGCCCTAATATAATCGCACATAACACACGGAAAAAAATTACACTCATACACATACCTAAACCATTGCACACATAAATCTCTCATAGCAACAAGCACCAGTGTGGTGGTGCACCTTCGCTTCCCATCCAGCCGACCCAAGTCTCCTAGCGCACTCCATTTCCCCAACGACCATGACAAAAAAAAAAAAAGAGAGAGGGAGAGAGAGATAAAAGAGTATACCATCATGGGTGTTAATTGCAAAACTTGTTTGAAAATACGAATTGTTAATATTGTAAACCGCGATGATCGAATTTGAACAATAGTGACCGATTAGAAACTGTTCTTTCTCAAATCCAAACTGCTGCAAATATCTGGGGAGTATGTGAGAAGATGATATTATCTAATAAGTTTCAGGGCCAATAATATTACTAGAAAGCAATCAAACGGCCGTATTAAGCCAATAAAGAGGCTTTCAATTGATATTACAATAATTGGGTTGGAAAATTCAACCGATTACAATAATAATAATAATAATAATAATAATAATAATAATAATAATAATAATAATAATAATAATAATAATAATAATAATAATAATTGGACCTAAACCAACTGAATTAAAATAAGGGCACAGATAAAGAAAAAAACCCTAACCCCCAAATTTGTCCAAATTGAACAGAAATAAAGCCCTATCCACCAAATCCATAGATGAATATACAAGGATGTATTATTTAGTGGATTCAATATCAATTAGACCAACAACTATTTAACTGAAGAAGGGATATAAAATATGCATAAAATAATATTCTAACAGAAAACATACCTTAGGTTTTGAAGGTGGCATAACTTTGGGATTATCAGTGGTGGTGGCTTGGCCATCGACTTTGGTTTGTAGTTGTCATCGGACTGCCACCGGTGGTGGTGGGTGGTGGTGACAACAGTGAATTTGGATGTGGCGGGGGTTTGGGGTTTTTACTTTGGATTGAGGGGGAGTATAATCAGAGAATGGGATGCACGCCGCGCGTGTTTATATATTATGATGTTTTGATAATTTGATTTTAATTAATATTAATCCTAATTAAACTGATTTCACTTAATTAAACTAATATATATTTATTTTATCTATCTATAATGGTTGTAAACAAACCATTCTGGTATATCAATTAATATAATTTACTACAGACGTTTACAATGGTTATGAGATTAATTTTTGTCGTTTATAAACTATTTACTTCGCGTTTGCAAAAATCTGGTGTAATTTTTTCCGGATGACTTTTACATCGGTCATTGAACAACCATTGTTAATTGACTATTGTAAAATGCCTTTTTTTGTAGTAGTGTTACGTGGATGACATGTTGGTGAAATGTAAGAGGGCTGAGTCTCACGCGGAGGATTCGAGGAAGGCTTTTAAAATATTGAAGCATTATGGGATGAAGCTGAATCCTATGAAATGTTCCTTGGGGTTCAATTAGGGAAGTATTTTTGGATACATGATGGCGGAAAGAGGTATTAAGGTTAAACCAGAGAAGGTGCGGGATATGATGGAGATGCCCCACCCCGAACTGTGTGAGAAGGGTTTTCCTTTCTTAAAAAATCTCCAGGTCTTAGCCGATTTATCTCCAGGTCGGCTGAGAAGGGTTTTCCTTTCTTTAAAAATCTGAGAAAATGATCAAGGTTTGAATAGATAGAGGAAGAAGCGGAGGACTTTGAAAAATTAAAGAAGTACTTGGCCAGAATCCCGCTATTTGCGAAGCCTATTCCAAGAGAGGATCTGATTCTATACATTTCTGTTGGGGAGGTCGCCTTGAGTTCGGTATTGATTCGAGAGGAGGCCATCAGTCAGAGGCCCATTTATTACATAAGCTGGATGTTGAGAGGTGCTGAGCAGAATTATTCGGAGTTAGAGAAAGGAGAGTTTTCATTGATCTACACAGTGAGAAAACTCTGAACTTACTTTTTGAGTCATCGGATTAAGGTGATGACCAATCTATCACTTAAACAAGTATTAAGCAAACCATATATATCCAAAAGATTGGTAAAGTGGGTGGTAGAACTCAGTGAATATGACGTGGTGTATGAGCCGAGAACAACAATTGAGATACAGGTATTAGTAGATTTCCTACAAGAGATGACACGCTCTGAACAGGAAGGAATTGAGCAAAAGATATGGTTATTAAACGTAGATGGATCAACCATGGTAAGTGATACAGGGTTAGGCCCATAAGTGGAAAACTTAGATTTTGCAGTGAAATTGGGGTTCAAAGCCTCAAACAATGAGACTGAGTATGAGGTGTTACTATAGCAGATTAAAATGGCAGGCGGCCAATGAGTAAAATGGTTAAAGGCATATACATATTCCCAGTTGGTAGCTAACCAGTATGACAAGTCTTTTGAGGCACGGGAAAAATGCATGAAAGAGTATGGGAAAATTAATCAAGTGGTCGTTAAATTTGAGGAGTTCAAATTGGAACATTTACTGCGTGCTGAAAACACAAGGGCGATCAGCTCGTGAAGAAGGCAGGGACCTTGGGGGACTACAACACGAGGACTGTTACTTTAATGGAACTGCATAGTAGTTTGGAGAAGGGGAGTAAGGTAATGGAAATAGAGGAGAGGGAAGATTGGTAAACAATGATCCGGGAGGCTCTTAATAAAGCTACAGAGGACAATATACGCAGTTATCCACTAAGGAGGCCAGGGTAGTAGCTCGGTTCTACTTGATGGATTGGCACTTATATAAGAGGTCGCACTTTGGGCCTTATCTGAAGTGCTTATCGCAGGAGAAAGGTTCGAAGTATTTCAAGAAATACATGAAAGATATTGTGGAGATTATGAAAAGAGTAGGGCCTTGGTCATAATGGCTTATGGCCCAGATTCTTTTGGCCAGGAATGAAGGGGATGGCGGGCGAGATCATGATGACCTGGAAGAAATTCCAGATGAACGCACCAATAATCCATGTACAAGTAAAGGATAAGATGGTAATGAGCTCGTCTTCCCCATTATCACAATGGGGGATTTACATCGTAGGGCCACTACCAAAGACACCCTGCAAGAAGAAATACCTGGTGGTCGCAGTGAATTTTCTTATAGAGTAGGTGGAGGCCTTGGTTTTGACCAATATAGTTGAGTAAAAGATGATGGATTTTATCTTTGACAATAATTTTTGCAGTTATGGAGTGCCACGAGTGCTGATCTCAAACAATGGCACACAGTTCAATGAACACATGATGCAAGAGTGGTGCAAGATAATGGGAATGAAACAGATATTTACTTCAGTGGCTCATCCCCAAGGCAGTGGTCAGGTCGAGATTACTAAGAAGATTATAGTGCAGAGGATAAAGCTAAGGTTTAAAAAAATAGGTGGATTAGGTCTCGAAGAATTACCATCGGCCCTATGGGCTTACTGAAAGACCCCGCGAACTACTATAGGAGAGTCACTCTTTAGCTTAGTTTATGGTATGGAAGTTGTCAGTCTAGCAGAGATAGCAGGAAGATCGTACCGTTTAGACACTTTTAACCTCGATCAGAACGAAAGATTGGCTAGTCCCAGGTTCATAAAAAAGAAAGCGAGGTGGTGCCTCTGACCATAGAAAAATAGAAATGGTGTAATTTTTAACGCCTAATGGAAGGCACTTTTATAGAAGTACTCGGCCCATGGTAACAAAGTCACCCACTCAACGCAAAAATCTCCTTCCAAAAGTTACTTGTAAAGATAGATCTCTATCACTAAGAATTCTTTCGGGCAGACCATGCAACTTGAATACGTGTGCATAAAATTGTTGTGCCACCGTGAATATCGTGTATGGATGTGGTAAAGCAACAAAGTGCGCATATTTAGAAAATCGATCGACTACCACGAACATCACTGACTTACCTCCCACCCGAGGGACATCTTCCACGAGATCCATGGAAATATATGTCTACACATGGAGTGGAATAGGGAGGGGATGTAATAAACCCGCAGGGTACATCTACTCTTATTTATTTTTCTGACAAATGATACAATTGTTAACAAACTTGCGTACCTACTAATTTAATCTTGGCCATGTGAAATCTCTGCAGATACGGTGGATCGTCTTCTAAATCCCTTGAGTACAACCATGTATCTCCTATAAAATACATGGCGAAAGTTTTGAAGTAGGGGAAATAAAAACTTTCTTTAGTTGAAAATAAACACCTCTTTATGCTGCCAAATGGGGTGATCAGGATTGGTACACTTAACCATTTATGGGGAATAATCAGGGGCTTCACGCATAGACATTTTTATATCCTCCAAAAGGGTGGATTGAACAATACGCAGAGCCTAACAAGAGTCCTCTGACGCATTTTGGCGTGATAAGGAATCTGCCACCACATTTAATTTGCCTGGTCGATATTCAATAGTGAAATCAAATCTCAATAGTTTACCAATCCAGTGTTGTTGTGGCGACGTAGTCAAAAGCTGTTGAAGTAGATATTTGAAACTATTTACGGATAAGAAAAGACCTCCCCCATAAACAAGGTAAAGACTCAAATGTGACGGTCACACGGGTCTTCTGTCATGTGACGGAGCCCCAAATCCAATAAATCTGCCTAATTCGACCCAATTTGATGGATCAAATCCGGGTCTGAATAGGTATAGAGCTCCGTCACATGATAAATGATCCATGTGGCCATCACACAAAAGACTTGCTCCATAAACAATGTCACCAATTTCAAATTGTTTGTGCCAATCCAATCAACTCCCTTTCATAGGCGGGCAAATGTAAATGGCGAGCAGCCAAATCTATATCTATATATATATATATATAAAGTCTAGTGTTTTTAAAAATATTTCTAAAAATTTTCCCACCCATTTTACTTACTATTTTTAATATACATATTTATTATTTATATAATTATTTATGTATATATTCTTTTGGAGGTTATGATTTATGTAAAGAAAATATTAAATATATAGAAGAATTATGTACAATAATAAATAAAACCTGAGAAAAATAAAAATTTATTAAATTTTTTTTGAAGAAAATATAAATATAAAAAATCATTTAAAAAAATGAATATATGTCAATAATTAGTGGATAAATTTGAAAAACCCAAAAAAACAAAAGTAAAACATAAATATTTTTCAAATGCTTTAAATAAAATTAAAAATATTATTAAAATTAATATAGATAAAAATAAGAACTTATAATTAAACTATAAATATTTATTTAATAAAAATGAAACAAAATCTAAAATTCAACAATCAAATTAAATTAAAGAAAAAATTCATAAAATATGTTAAATTAACTCAAAAAAAATCATAATTAGATTCTATAAAATTATTAAATAAATATAAAATAAAATAAAAACGATAATAGCAACTACAAAAATTGTGTGTGTGTGTGTGTGTGTGTTATTTTCTTTTTAATTGTGAGCCCAACAATATCAAATTCGTCACTTTTTTCTCAAAAATAAATTTACCACTTTTTTAAATTAAAATATGCAAAATTGCACAATTAAATACAATGCAGTATTTGTTTTATTGGCTATCATCATGTTATTTATCAAATACTACTACGATTCAATACTTTTGATTTGAATTGATTTCTTAAAATAATGTATTTTGTTACTATTTTAGTAATCATGCAAAACAATACAAGTGCAAAACCAGCATCGAGTGGAATGAACAATGTGGYATTCACTATAATAGATTCGTAAAAAGATCAACTAATTATTTGTTAGTTGTTGGTGATATTGATCTACAAAGTGGTTAGAATCTAATTATGATTTTTTTTGAGTTAATTTAACATATTTTATGAATTTTTCTTTAATTTATTTGATTGTTGAATTTTAGATTTTGTTTCATTTTTATTAAATAAATATTTATAGTTTAATTATAAGTTCTTATTTTATCTATATTAATTTAATAATATTTTTAATTTTATTTAAAGCATTTGAAAATATTTATGTTTTACTTTTGTTTTTTTGGGTTTTTCAAATTTATCCACTAATTATTGACATATATTTATTTTTTTAAATGATTTTTTATATTTATATTTTTTCAAAAAATTTAATAAATTTTTATTTTCTCAGGTTTTATTTATTATTGTACATAATTCTTCTATATATTTAATATTTTCTTTACATAAATCATAACCTCCAAAAGAATATATACATAAATAATTATATAAATAATAAATATGTATATTAAAAATAGTAAGTAAAATGGGTGGGAAAATTTTTAGAAATATTTTTAAAAACACTAGACTTTATATATATATATATATAGATATAGATTTGGCTGCTCGCCATTTACATTTGCCCGCCTATGAAAGGGAGTTGATTGGATTGGCACAAACAATTTGAAATTGGTGGACATTGTTTATGGAGCAAGTCTTTTGTGTGATGGCCACATGGATCATTTATCATGTGACGGAGCTCTATACCTATTCAGACCCGGATTTGATCCATCAAATGGGTCGAATTAGGCAGATTTATTGGATTTGGGGCTCCGTCACATGACAGAAGGACCCGTGTGACCGTCACATTTGAGTCTTTACCTTGTTTATGGGGGAGGTCTTTTCTTATCCGTAAATAGTTTCAAATATCTACTTCAACAGCTTTTGGACTACGTCGCCACAACAACACTGGATTGGTAAACTATTGAGATTTGATTTCACTATTGAATATCGACCAGGCAAATTAAATGTGGTGGCAGATTCCTTATCACGCCAAAATGCGTCAGAGGACTCTTGTTAGGCTCTGCGTATTGTTCAATCCACCCTTTTGGAGGATATAAAAATGTCTATGCGTGAAGCCCCTGATTATTCCCCATAAATGGTTAAGTGTACCAATCCTGATCACCCCATTTGGCAGCATAAAGAGGTGTTTATTTTCAACTAAAGAAAGTTTTATTTCCCCTACTTCAAAACTTTCGCCATGTATTTTATAGGAGATACATGGTTGTACTCAAGGGATTTAGAAGACGATCCACCGTATCTGCAGAGATTTCACATGGCCAAGATTAAATTAGTAGGTACGCAAGTTTGTTAACAATTGTATCATTTGTCAGAAAAATAAATAAGAGTAGATGTACCCTGCGGGTTTATTACATCCCCTCCCTATTCCACTCCATGTGTAGACATATATTTCCATGGATCTCGTGGAAGATGTCCTCGGGTGGGAGGTAAGTCAGTGATGTTCGTGGTAGTCGATCGATTTTCTAAATATGCGCACTTTGTTGCTTTACCACATCCATACACGATATTCACGGTGGCACAACAATTTTATGCACACGTATTCAAGTTGCATGGTCTGCCCGAAAGAATTCTTAGTGATAGAGATCTATCTTTACAAGTAACTTTTGGAAGGAGATTTTTGCGTTGAGTGGGTGACTTTGTTACCATGGGCCGAGTACTTCTATAAAAGTGCCTTCCATTAGGCGTTAAAAATTACACCATTTCTATTTTTCTATGGTCAGAGGCACCACCTCGCTTTCTTTTTTATGAACCTGGGACTAGCCAATCTTTCGTTCTGATCGAGGTTAAAAGTGTCTAAACGGTACGATCTTCCTGCTATCTCTGCTAGACTGACAACTTCCATACCATAAACTAAGCTAAAGAGTGACTCTCCTATAGTAGTTCGCGGGGTCTTTCAGTAAGCCCATAGGGCCGATGGTAATTCTTCGAGACCCTAATCCACCTATTTTTTTAAACCTTAGCTTTATCCTCTGCACTATAATCTTCTTAGTAATCTCGACCTGACCACTGCCTTGGGGATGAGCCACTGAAGTAAATATCTGTTTCATTCCCATTATCTTGCACCACTCTTGCATCATGTGTTCATTGAACTGTGTGCCATTGTTTGAGATCAGCACTCGTGGCACTCCATAACTGCAAAAATTATTGTCAAAGATAAAATCCATCATCTTTTACTCAACTATATTGGTCAAAACCAAGGCCTCCACCTACTCTATAAGAAAATTCACTGCGACCACCAGGTATTTCTTCTTGCAGGGTGTCTTTGGTAGTGGCCCTACGATGTAAATCCCCCATTGTGATAATGGGGAAGACGAG
>BMAC01000832.1:291662-327291 GCA_014905375.1 Phtheirospermum japonicum | reverse complement strand
TAATAAGAGTGCCTCAAAACCAGGGTGCAGAAAATCATAGAAAATAAAAGAAAGATCCAGAACTCCAAGGCCAGCTTCGTGTATACCACGGCACGTAGGAGTGGATCAGTCAAAAAAATCTCTCACTGGATACAATAGATCCGCCTTTTTTTTTTTTGATCATTCCAAAAAAAAAAAAAAAGAAAAAACTCACCGGGATAATAGATCTGCCAATAGTTTTATTTTTTTTTAGAAATATGAAGAAGAAGAAGACTCAACTATTCGTGTGGGAGGGTAAGAAAAGAGAGATTTTTGGGGATTTTTTTGCTAAATCAAGAGATGTATCCGAAGGATTTCTGGGCAAAAGTATTGTGATTGATGAAAGGATTTTTCTGCACAGAATATTTGGAGGATCTTCTGGGCAAAATAACTCTGGTCGATGTTTAGAGGAAAGAATGATAATTTCTTGATGTGGGAAATTTCTCTGGAACCTGGCGATGTTTGGAGTGGGTATACCATGGACCCAGGATCATCCAAATAAGGTGGCACCCGGTGCCATTTTCAGTTCTAATTTTGAATATTTGGGCCCACTACAATTTCACTCTCTCAGCCCACCACGCGCTTCCAAAACTTCTCCCTCCAGAAAATCTGTCTTTCCAACTTCATTTTTCAGCACTGAAAGCACACAAAACGAAGGAAAAAATAGCGATTTCAAATTCCATCAATTTCATCTTCTCCGGCGTTTTTTTTCGGCGATTTTCTCCGCTCATCTTCTCTACCAAAATCTCTTCCTTCTCCACCAAGATTTGCATCTTCTACAGTAGTAAGTTTCTCATTTTTTCTCATATCTTTCATTATTTCACAAACTAGTAATTGTTTCAGCGTCGATTATTGATGTTTCATCATATCATGTTGATTCATCACAAAATCCCTAATAAATTTTCATTATATACTTCCGATTATTCTGAATCTAGGGTTTAGTAAATTAATGATGTTGATTCATCTGTATTTTAATTATATGCTTTCGAATCTATGATTTTCTTAAAACTTCTCAGTTTAATTTCAGATTCTGAAGTTTTTGATAATATATATATGTTTTGTGATGATAACTATATGATGTGTGTGATGATATGTGCATACTCTGTGTGATGATATGTATATTATATGTGCATATTATGCATGCTATATGTATAAGATGTCTGTGATGATATTTCCATGTTCATTGTGATGATAATTATATGATTTGTGTGATGATATCTATATGATATGTGCATATTATGCGTGATATATGTATAAGATGTCTGTGATGATATTTCCGTGTTCATTGTGATGATAATTATATGATTTGTATGATGATATTTGAATATTTTTTGTGATGATTTGTATATGATATTTGCATATTATGTGTAATATATGTATAAAATGTTTGTGATGATATTTCCATGTTCAGTGTGATGGTAAACTATATGATGTGTGTGATGATATGTGCATATTCTGTGTGATGATATGTATATTATATGTTCATATTATGCATGATATATGTATAAGATGTCTGTGATGATATTTCCATGTTCAGTATGATGGTAACTACATGATGTGTGAGATGGTATTTCCATACTCTGTGTGATGATTTGTATATGACATTTGCATATTATGTGTAATATATGTATAAAATGTCTGTGATGATATTTTCATGTTCATTGTGATGATAACTACATGATCTGTGTGATGATATGTGCATACTCTGTGTGATGATGTGTATATGATATGTGCATATTATGTGTGATATATATATAAGATGTCTGTGATGATATTTCCATGTCTGTGATATATATATGATATGTGTGATGATATGTGCATATTGTGTGTGATATTTGCATATTATGTGTGATATATGTATAATGATCTTTGATTTTATTTTTATCTTTTTATTTTTTATGTTTAATTACAGAAATGAAGAAGAAAGCAACCAGTTTACAGTTGGAGAAACTAAATACTCCAATTGTAGTTGGTAATCAATATGGTGTAGGTCTCACTCTGCAAGAGGAAGACTCACAGAGAAAGGTTTATGAGAAAAAGGGAAGGAAAAAGAAAAATCCGATTGAGGCACCTGATGCAACAACAAATATTGATAAAACCAGTTCTGAATTTGATATGGTGAAAAAGGCCATAGAGAAACAGTTAGAAACAGAGAAGAAGACATTGATTGTCAAGCAGCGCAAAACAAAGTTGCCAAAAAAGGATAAGTTAAAAAAGGTTAGTAGTTTTTGTTATTTTGCTATTTTGGCAGCTAATATTCATAATCAAATTCAAATTAAATAGAAAATCCCGTATATTCGCAGGTTGAGGCGAAGATAGACAAACAAAAAGACAATGCAGAACAAAAAATTAAACCAGCTGAGGTTTACCTTTTTTATACCTGATTATAAAACACTATTATCATTTTAGGTTATACACATTGTCTAAAAATTAATAATAATTCTCATTAATTTTATTTCATTTTCAGGTTGTGTTGAATCAGCTGCGTAAAAGAAAAGAACCGGTGAATGATGAAAGCATTCTTCAAGTTGCAAAGAAGAAGAGGATTTATGTTCGAGATGAGAAAAATTTGAGAATAAGAACATCTCCCCAGCCACTCTTCAAGTTGATTTCTGCCCTCAATGCAGAACAAAAAGCAGCTGTAAGAGAAATTGGGTTTGGCCGAATGCTAGAGCTCAAAGTGAAAGAGAACCAGACAGAGTTGCTGAAGTTCTTAGTGAGCAATTTTGATTGCTGCCGGTGTTCAATTAAACTTGCAAATGAGGAATTGAAAATTGAAGAAGATGATGTGGTGTCTGTGTTTGACCTTCCGAGGGGAAAAAAACCAGTCAATGATGATGCTGAAACAAAAAGTAATTCCTATATATTATACAAATATTATTTCTCTATTTCTATTATTTTTTCTATATTTTACACTCTGTTGAATTGTAAAATTAATATTAAATTTTAATGCAGATGATGATGTGTACAAGGCTTTCCTTTCAGAATGGAGAAGCAGATGGAATAGTTGCTTCAGATTTGCTTCTCTTCCAATCATCCGTTGCTGAAACAAGCTTTTGAATCATATAATTACACCAATTACGATTCTTAATCTCATCAACATCTTGAAGAGATTTTAGAATCTTGTAATTGACATATCTATGCTGGTGCGATTTGAACATAGTGGTGACAACAAACACGACAAAGTCGCGTTTAAAGTTGTCACCATAGTCATCCCTCATCTGCAGCTCTTGCCCCATTGCACTTGTAAGAAGAACACAATCTTCAACTTTCCATCTGCTTCTCCATTCTGAAAGGAAAGCCTTGTACACATCATCATCTGGCATTAAAATTTAATATTAATTTTACAATTCAACAGAGTGTAAAATATAGAAAAAATAATAGAAATAGAGAAATAATATTTGTATAATATATAGGAATTACTTTTTGTTTCAATATCATCACATATAGACTGACATATCATCACATTATTCTACTTTCAGATATCATCACCTATAGACTAACATATCATCACATTATACGTTCAGATATCATCACGTTCTAATTATCGATATCATCACATTCTAATTTCAGATATCATCACATACAGAATCACAGATCATCACACATTCCCTTCATGAAATCGTAAAAGGAGAAATCATATACCTGCTCCTGTAACAGAACTACTTTCATCATTGTTCGAATTCGCACCATTCCCAGAAACCGGAATAATTGCAGTAGAAACACAAATCGGAAGAGCTACAGCATTAAAAATAGAAATAGCTTAAACCTAATTCAATACGAAAATAAATCAACTTCAAAAAATAACTTACCCTCTATCCGATTCGCGTCGATTGGAACTTGTAATTGATTCAAGTCCATTTAGAATTGAAAGAATTTGTACAGCAGCAATCGATTCGGCGGATAACTGATGAAAATCGTGGACGAAAAATGATTAAAATCGAAGAAAAATCCAACAATTGTTAAATTAAGGAGAATAATAGGTGATGATAAATCTCTCGCCGCATCGATTGTTAATCTCTCGCCGCATTGATTTATGTTCAGATTGGCAATGGAATTTTTGTTTGATTTTGTTCAGATTGGGGAAAGAGTTTTTGGTCGAATTTGTTCAGATTGGCGATGGATGTTTTTCAGAGAAGCGTGTGTGGTTGAAGGTACCCAGAAAAACCCAAATGAAAAAGACGCGTGTAATTCTACAATGACCTTTTATATGTGAGAATGGGTGCACCTTATAAGGTGAACGCGGGTCCAACCCAGGCCTTTGAAATTGCAAAAGCAACGACTGCAACTCAAAAGAATTCTCCTTTTAAAATGCATGCTGATATGCATTAACTCATGCATGCAGACATGCATTTTAACCGTCCCTTTTCCTTTTGTAATTCAAAAAGTCAAACTTGCATTCTTTTTTTTGGTTTTTCAGAAGAAAGTACAAAAGTTGCTGCCCTCTTTTCATCTTGGCAAAATCTCACAACAACCTGATAGTGGGCTTTGTAATTGAATAAAATCAAATGAAACTTTTGATTTCTTTCCAATTAATTATCATACAAATTCAAAATTTGTAGATTCCTTTTATTATTAAAGGACTTTATCCCAAACATGAAATTATATAAAACATATTTTTATCAAACACAAAATTATTAATTTAACAATTAAATATGTTTACCATATAAACATAAATTGAATCAAAATTCAATAATGAAAATGTAAACTTGACTCTGATACCACTGTTGGGTTCACTTTAATCGTACGGTTTTACGCAGCAGAATTTTAAAATTTTTAATTAAATAAAACAATATATATATATATATAGTAAACTTTGTAGATTTCGTTAGAGATTTTAACGATCATCAATTTTCATTATTATGTATCGAATACAAATATTTTGATTCTTATAAAAATAAATTAATAGCTCACTTTCGATATCTTCAAGCGACGATTGAGAGGTAATCAATTCCTGGCTATGTGGCTAATATCAAAACTTCTCGCCGTAGAGATCCAAGTGTATCCCCTCTAATCGAGTCCACCTTTTAATTGCGACACCGGAAAAATTCTTCGCTAGTATAGAATCGTTCCGTTTTCAAATTTATTTAATGAATAACAATTAATCCAACAATCAACAATTGATTGATGATTAATTATTGTAGATGAAAAATTATCAATTAATCATCATTTACGATTGAAGACTTAGAATAAAAATTAAAAGGTGAACTTGATTTTTCTTTTTCTTCAATATTTCGGCCCCTGCAGCATTTTCTTCAAAGATAAACTTTTCCTTTTATTTCAAAACCAAGAAAAGGAGAAGAGACGGCTGCAATTTTTTTTTAGGAATGAAAAAAAAAGGTGAAGTATGAGCAGGTGGCTCCCTTTTTCTTAAAGTCAAAACCTTTTTGTTTTGTTTGCTGAAAGATGAGAAGACGACTGCCTCATTTTCTTTCTTATATATATATATATAGGGGTGAGTTCAAATGAGAACCATGTCATTATATGCGAACCTGCGAACTAGTCCTTTTATTACACAATTGCAGTGCTTTATTGATATTTTAATTATATACACCAACAGTGCTTTTATTATACAATCCTAATATTTTTAATCAAATAAGGAAATACACAAAAAATCTGATCCATCCATTTAATTAGATCTAAGTCCCATAATTGACCCTAGGTTCACATATAATGACATGGTTCTCATTCGAACCTAATCCTATATATATATATTAGATTAATTAGGTTAAGATTGGGTTTAATCTTAATTAACTTAAGAAAATAATTCTTTCACAAGTCATCTGTCTCTTTTTAAAACAAAGATTATGACTTGGTCCCAATTTCCTTTTTATATATATATATATATATATATATATATATATATATATATGTATGTATATATATATATATATATATTATATACAAATATATAATATAAATTAATTTTATTTTATAGTTTTTAATTATTCTAGTGGGCTTCTACAACTAGGGCCTACTAGAAAATTACATGGACTTGGATTTAGAATCCAACTAATTAATTAATTCAATTAATTAATTAATCTCATGAATTTAAATTAATCAATCCAATTGACGAATTTAATATATTCCTTTAATTKAGRTTTCTAATCAAATTAGATTWARTTACATAATYAAATATATAATTAAATATTTAATCCAACAATTGRAWTAAAATAAAATMTCGTTTAATTAATCTAAATTAATTAATTATTCCAACCATTGGAGTTATCAATCTTGAAATGTCAACAACCAAAATTATGTGTGATCCTTTTAGGTTTACGACTAGCACTAGCAGTAAGCTTACAACTTTTACAAGTTTATAAATAATAATTTATTATATTAATTAATCTAATTAATTAATTCTCTTGAGATTAACTCTTTAATTTCAAGAACCTACAAATCATGGCAACATCTAGCAAGTAGCATGACTACCCAGTGTTAAGTGAAAGAGCGAGTAAACCTATTTCAATTGCAAGTCCATACATGTACGATCCTTTCGACAACTAGTTTCCCAATTAAATCTTGGACATGGATTTATAAGTCGAATCCCAATTGATTTAATAATTGTGATTTCATTTAAAGCTTAAGTAATTCATTTATGAATCAATATTCATCGTGCCCTGGCCAAGGTCTTTGAATCATAGACTATGAAAATTTAGATGATACTCCCTATTTTATAGACAAGTGTCGAATTCTATGTTGGCTACAGACAAACCTCCATGCACATCGATACAATACCCAAAATACCCCTTTTATCATTGTCAAGCAATCAAAAGATAAATCTAAGCATTGCATGATGTGCACAAGGTTACCATCGTACCTCAAGTCAAAGGATTAATCATGTATTATTGCAATATGGAAATTCTTATTCGACAGACAAATCTTCCAGTTAAGAATTTCCATCGGGTTATGTTCAATGAACTTGTTCTCCAACAAGCACCCACATATATGCACTCGCGTAACAACGCTGATGTTAATGGAATGCAACATTCTTGTCTTACAAGCATGCATCATATGCGCAAGTCTTACTGGGCTATTCAAAGTCCTATCTCGAAAAGCCCATTGACTTGGAACAAGTTTAAGACCGAAACCTTAGAGACATGTTCCATGATTGCCGTCGTATGCGCAACCATATCCTATAGTTTAAATTGGTCTAAGGACTTTATCATACGTGCAATTATAATAAAAGCGAAAATATAAGATAAAGAAAGTTGCCTTTATTAATAAAATTCCAATAAAATCATTATACAAGTAAAATGAAATCCAATCTAATTGGAATGTCGGGCACTCTACTATAAAAGTTTCTTCATCTGCCACCTCTTCCAGGGTGGCGACCTCTTCCTCTGTGTGCTTCTGCACCAGTCCAGGTGTCTCTTCTATGACCATAAAATTGATTGGCGATGATGATAGTAGGGCTTGATCCTTCTGTGTTGATGAGGTTTGATGCATTTCCAACTTCCAGTCTTGTCTCATAGCTTAATGACATAGGTAGAATGTTTCTGAGGGTGAGTGAGTCACTCCGAGCTATAGCTGCTACCACCACCGGGTCAAAATATCCTCCAAGTCCGGTGAGAACATGCATTGCTTGGTCTTCTTCAAAAATTGATTGACCAGCTGAAGCTAGCATGTCGCAGCAAGTTTTGACTTTGTTGACATAGTCTCTAATTCTCATGGCTCCTTTCTTAATAGAGGAGAGCTGCTTCTTGTACTGTATCTTCCTAGCTGCAGTTTGACTGGAGAAGTTAGCCTCCAGAGTTTGCCATATTTCTCTTGAAGATGCAAGACCAACCATCATGGTAAGTAGATTTTCAGAAAGTGAGGTGAGAAGCCAAGATGCTAACAACTGATCTTGCCTAACCTAGAGTAGGAATTACGGGTTTGTAGATCCTTCGGCGATCTGAGATGGAGGTCTGATTTCTCCAGTGAGGTAGACTTTAAGCCCGTATCCTCTGACGGCTGGGTAAACTTGCATTTTCCAAAACAAATAATATGAGTCATTTAGTTTGATTGAGATGAGCTAATTTTGCAACTGGATTGCTATGTTTAAGCTTTGAGAAGATAGAGTAGTATTCTGGATTACTGAGTGAGAGCTCGCTTGAGCCTCATGAGATGGAGTGGTGTTACCCTCCATGAGATATAAGGGTAGGAGAGAAAGAAGACGGGAGAAGAGGTGTTCAGAGTCAGGCAAAAACCTGCTCTGATACCATGAAAGAAAGTAAAGAATTCATATTTGAAGAAAGATTTTGTATTCAACTTTTATGTGTTTCGTTCAATCATATTTTTCTCCAATAATTATAGCAGGGAATATCGCCACTATTTATAGTAACCTTCAAGACAAATGTAATCCTAAAATATGTGGCTAAGATTGCTACTGTACACTTTTGCAACGTCTACTTAGATCGTGTGGTCACTATTGCTACACTACAATCAGACAGTTGTATGAAGCTGGATGTACTGGATTAGGGCTGATATCATCATCTGACGTAGTGTAGGTTGTCCTCATGTGATACCCATTTTCAACTATACGTACGACCTCTGGGTGACCTCTCGTGCGACCTGAGAGGTCGCCAACCTTGCGACCTGGTGTTGTATTCATCTTCAGGTTGCCAAGAGTTATATGACAAGGCGACTTGAACTTATCAGGTCGCTCTCTATTACCATGGTGGGTGCAAAACGCAGCTTTCTTAACATGGTCAGGATGCATACGGATTTTATGATATCCTGAATGCAAGTCCAGTCGATTGAAATCATAAGAGCCATATAACTCATCCAATAATTTTCCAATCGTAGGGATGGGGAATTATCTTTTATGGTCCTCACATTGAGTTCACGGTAATTTTCACAAAAGTGTCGCGTCTCATCTTTTTTTACTAATAAGACAGGGGGAATAGAAGGGAGACCTGATAGGTTGAATGAGCCCCTTTGCTAGAATCTTTGTACATTGTTGCTCAATTTCATCCTTAAGTAGTTGGGGCTATCGATACGGTCGTATGACCACTGGATCAGACCTGTTTGAAAGGACAGTCCGATGATCACACTCACGTGATGGTGGTAACATTGTTGACTCATGAAATAGATGGTTAAAATTCCAATAATAAACTCTCCAAAATATCCATATTTGATGTTGGTTGGATAGAGTTGACTATTGTCGTCTCCAAGGAAGCTTCTCCAAACTAACAAACTACTTGTCCACTTAAGACCCAAAATTAATTCAAATCCCACATGGGGAATCAAAAACAAACCAAGAAAGAATTGCCCTCATGTTGAATTATCACATATTCACATAACCTTTCGATCGAAAGGTGCTCTCAGTTCGCCATGGCCACCGTCATACCTAGACGTGGTGATGCTGTTAAACTAATGTTGTTAGCTATGGACACATATAAAAGATTATTGGTACTGCTTGTATCCATTAAAGCAAGAAGTGGCTTGCTCGCAATCTAGACACATAGCTTCATCTTTTGATTGGTGCATACCACTGTAATAGCATTGAAAGATATTTTGGGTTCATCTAACACATACTATACTGGTCTTCTCCATCATCGCCATCGTTCAGCCCAAGCACACAAAAGATATATTTGTAATGGTGACCCATGAACCACTTCTCTTCACAGTTGAAGCAAAGGTCTTTAGCTTTGTGTTCTTCTTGTTCGGCTAGAGATAATCTCTTAATAGGAGGAAACTTGAGTGCTGATGATGTTGGTAGGTTAGGTTTTGGGGAAGTTAACATTACGGGACTAGTAGTCAATGAGGAAGAAAATGAATGGGCCCAGGTTTGTGATGGGTTGAGGCCCATAAGTTAGATCTGCCTAGCAAAATCTCACATTGAGTTGATTACCTCTGCTAAAGACACATGCTGACTTCTTTCAACATCAATATGCAATAATTCATCCAATCCAGATGTAAAAAGGTCAACTTGCTGATCTAGACGTACTATCTCTGCTCGCGCCAACAATAGTTGAAACTCGGAGATTGTGGTATCGATATGTCGACCTTGATGTTTAAAGTTAGCCAATTCGCCAAGTGGGTTAATGCTGTGAGGAGGGCCAAAATAGAGTTTTAACATTGATAAAACCAAAAAGATTTGTTACCAAGAATAGAGGTACTAACCTCGAGTCTGAGATCAGCGACCTAAATAGCTTCCAATTACGTCACAGCGATTTGGTTGATCTCCAAAAAGCCTCCTGGCGACCTAACCGATCCTGCAAGACAGCACCCTCAGCCAAGGCGGTGGATGGCCCCGGCGAAGGTCCTCCGATGCTTAAGTTAGCAAGTGCGAGAGATAATTCCGAGAGCTCAAAGTAGGATCAATCAACTTGAAATAAAGAGAGGCATGCACCCCTTTTATATAGACAAGAGAAGTGTTCCCTAAGCTAGGGTTACCTTCTCCCACCATAATTCCATAAATACCGTGACCGACTTAGATTTAGGATTTCTTCTGTATGCTAAGTTTCCATAAATAATAAATTACTCATTAAATTACCAGAATAGGCCTGGGCCTGTGATTCTTTAAATATGATCCGCCGGGCCCCACAATACTATCCATATTAGCCCATTCGGACCTAATATTTATAAAGCCCATTACCGAGCTACTATATAACGCCGAGATAACATAATTATAAGAGATCACGACCCTATACGAGAACTCATCCTCATACTCTAGGTCGCTACTCTACAAACCAGCTCGCCCACCCCTCAGAAGAAATGCTCCTTCCAAGAAATGAGGTCGCTTTCCATAAATACCAGCATGAATATTTACTGCCGTATCAGCTAGTCCCCCATATTCTGGCTGATTGAGGTACTAAATCAGGTAGAATATGTAAAAAGACTAAAGAACGCAATCACTTGAAAACACACATAAAAAATTTAAACATAAATCATAAATAAATCGCCCTGTCCGCTTACCATACCACAATTCAAAATAACCCAGCTCGCCATTTCGAGTTATTATACTGTTCGTTCACAAAGAGCTTACCATATCAATTCGCAACCTCCGAGAGATCAGCTCACTCAACCCCAGGAAGAATGCTCCTCCCAGAAGAATAGAAGTCCCTATATTATATTATCACTGACCCTGTACATCCATCGACCTAAAATCATAAAACCACCCGTGCGCGACCTGTAGTCGTACCTAGGCATAATAACCCAAGGAAATATAATCATGAGTGTTCAAAAAGTCAAAACACGCCTTTTCCCTTTCTTTTACATCCTCATAAAGATTCATTAAATGCACCCTAGCAGCATGTCAGACACGTTCCATCGCCCCATTTTTTCGTAGTATAATAAACGATGTGGACCCAAAACGAAAGGCCCAAAACATTCCTAAAAACCCCTACCAACTTCTCGCTCCAATCTGTCCCATCAGCTTTCTCTCCGCCCAACACACCCAAAAACCCTTCCATTTTCACCTATCCATCACTTTATCACAAACATAAGCAAAGTCGCAATTTCCGCTCTGTGAAAAAGCTCGCACTTCCTCTGGTTTCCAAAATTCACCAGTAATACATCGCTCATCACCGACCTCCACGACAGCGAAAATGAGTAAATCCCCTAAGTCTTCCCCTTTTAGCAATTAATTTCAATTTAAAATCATACATTCACTGCATTTGATGAATATTGTGGTATTTGGCCAATTCAGCATCCTCCAACCCTGATTCAAAAAACCAAAAGCTCTCTCCTGAATCAAATTCCATTGAAAACCCTTACATTTTAAAAAGAAGACGAAGACAAAATTCTCCCCCTTCCCCCGACCTATACGACGAACCGAAGGGTGATGTCAGTTGTCCCGAACTCGAGGCCCGGATTAGGGCTATCGTCGAAGCTAAATCCTTAACTAAAAATATAACCGAAGATTCTTCTCTAACCCAACCTGAAACTGCAAACATCCCAGAGGGCGTCCCTTTATCCATACCCACAGCACCTTCCACACTCCAATCTGAGTATTTCTTAGAGAACCCGGTAACAATAGTATCCTCTTCTGCTGTTGCGGACCTACTTCCTCTACTCCAAGCCAGTAGGGTAGTCAAAGATAATGAATGGTTGCTCCCAGATCGAGAGAAGTTTGAAGAGTTTAAGATAGCTCTCAATCTTCCCAACACTGCCGCCATTCTCCAACCAACCATCCTTCAGACCGACCCTAACTATCCTCTACCTAACCACATTGTGTTTTTCGATGAACTTCTAAAAGCAGGTTTTAGGTTTCCTGCCCATTGGTTTTTCATCTCCACTGCCATTAAATTCAAAATCCCTCTCCTCTAGCTAACCCCAAATTTCATAAGGTTCATAGCATGATACGTGATCTTATGTGAATACTACCATGTCCTGCCCGACCCATGCTTCTTACATTTCTGCTTCCAAGTAAAATATCAGAAAAATTCTTTTTACTTCTCAGTTCGCCTCATGAAACCTCGCTTCTTGGTGAACCCTTCATCAAAAGTGCCCGATTCGCGGAAAAGTTTCTTTTTTATTCACAATACTGAGGACTGGCCTTTCAATACCGACCTGCAGTACCATACCCCAAAACAAGACAACCTCCCTACCTCCAAATCACGACCAATGCTCTACCAGCAATACAATGACCAGCCTGTTGAATGGAGCAAACGTCCATTTGACGTAATCCAGATCACCAGGTGGGAAAAGATATTTTCTTTCGTAGTTCTTGATTCACGACCTATTGCCCAAGACTTGGCCTTGACCAGATTAGAATTCGGTAGGTTTTCTAAGTTACAACATTTTACGCCATTGTTCACAACAACCATTAATTCTAACCCCTTGCTTCATTATTGCAGATGCATTTGTCAGTAGCTGTGTATCCTCGAGTTCAGAAGGTGTCACCATTATTAATGACCCAAGCCCCGCAATTACATCAACACCGCGACCTCCCACATTTAATGTAGACGAAGAGGTGGAGGTCGCGCCTGGTACCCGCGACGAGATTGCTGACACTGAGGAACGTCTGCCACTCTCACCAGTTCTTTTAAAAGGGAAGAGAACTGCACATACATCTCCCAAGCAGGCACCGAAGCACAAATATCTCTGCAAGACCTATGGTGGCACCACATCCAGCTCTCCAAACTCGGAGAAGGAACTGGCCAACTGTGAAGATGCATCCAAAATGAAAGTCTTCCTCCAGGAAAATACGCTGACCCAGGTAACCTTGATTTCTCAAACATGGCCTCCTTAAACAACTTGCCCCCATTTAATTACTAATCCATATTTTCATCTTTTGTCTTCTTCTGATTTATTTACACAGTTGGACACTCTGCACTCCACTCTGTCCACCCACTTGTGGGCTCGATTCTCTGAGAGGAACCTCCAAAAAACTTGCGATGAGCTGAAACTCCAAGCTGAACAACAAACGCAGCGACTGTCACTAACACAGGGTGATCTGGACAAAGCTCTTCAAGAGCTGGCAGCTCGCGAAGAGGAGATAAACCTCCTAAAGAGCCAAGTGGAGAGAGTGAAAGATCATGCAGTCATAGCGGCCCACGAGGCCAAATAGCACACCCAGAAGCTGGAGGAACGGGTGCGATAGGTTGGTCGGGTCGCACACATGTAAGGCGTCATCGAAGGTCGGCGAACCTTCTTGACAAGCGAGGCAAATCGGAAATACATGGATGCCTATCGAGAGGAGCTGCTGAAGGCCTATAAGAAATCATCTGTGTACTTTGGCAAGATGGCAGTAGGCAGCCAGGAGTGGGTGTACAAAGCCGCGGGGATAATCAAGGACCATCTCACGGCCATTAACGTCTTATATACCCCCGACGTGCAAGCTATCATCGACATGTTCCCCACTTTCATCTTTTGGAAGGGCCACCTGAAGCATCCAAAAGACGCTAAGTGGTGGTTGTCGTGTCAAAGCCGAGTTGTGTTATCCGCCCAATTAGTTGCTGAGCTAGACGCTCCTCTAGATGATTTTGTACCTGCACCTGGGCCAAGTGCTACCTGATAGATTTTTGTAATTCCAAACCTGCAATCTGCTCGCATGACTTATAACCAATGCCGCATAATTTTACGAATAATTTTTTCCTTATGCATATTATTTGTAGAAACCTGTAACTCAAACCATCACAAGTGAAACCATATAGTAATATAGGTCGCGTAGAACCAAGACCCTCCCGAATTTCAAGTAAATCACAACCATGCTTCCAATCCCCATAAATAAAACCATGAGTTCGATACACTAAAAACCATCAAAACATGAACCTAGAGAATCAAAAGGAGTCGAAACGGACTCGCACATATAGGTTGAATATGTTAGCCTGTACAATTGAACACAAAAATATAACAATTCACACAATAATTGAACGCAAAAACATAACAAGCCGTAGTATATGTAAATCAAACATATCCTTCCCGGAAACGACCTCAAATATGTAAATCAAACATACTTAAAGTCACATCACCCTACCATCCATAAAAAATCACGAAAATATGTGAGATGTTCACCAAGCTTTAAATATTGCAAAAAGTTATCCGCCCCGAAGGGTACAACGTAAAACCATTATCCGCCTTGAAGGGTAAAACATAAAGCAGCCCGCCACAAAGGGTAAATCATAAAACAGCCCGCCCCGGAGAGTAATGAGACCATCATCCGTCCCGAAGGGTTAGAAGTAAGACAGTCCGCCCCGAAGGGTTAATGAAACAACATCCGCCCCGAAGGGTTAGAAGTAAGACAGTCCGCCCCGAAGGGTTAATGAAACATCCGCCCCGAAGTTAAAAGTAAGACAGCCCGAAGGGTTAATGAAACAACATCGGCCACGAAAGGTTAGAAGTAAGACAGTCTGCCCTGAAGGGTTTAATACTAAATCAACCGCCGATCTGTAGAAGTATCGATTTATAACAGAAATAAAGATAGCATTGAGAAACATAAGCACAACATATAAAACCATATTGGGCCATAGAACTTGTAAATGTAATGAGGTCGCATGAGATTGCCGAATCTATGATGAGGTCGTAGAGACCGTAACAAGGTCGCGAAGACCTTAACGAGATTACAAAGACCATAATGAGGTCACGGTGACCTTAACGGGGTCGTAGAGACCTTAACAGTGTCACAGAGATTTTAACGGGGTCGTATAGACTTTTAGCGGGGTCGCGGAGACCTTAACGGGGTCACGGAGACCTTAACGAGGTCACGGAGACCTTAACGGGGTCGCGGAGACCTTAAAAAGGTCACGAAGACCTTAAAGAGTTCGTGGAGACCTTAAAGAGGTCGTGGAGACCTTAACAATGTCGCAAAGATTTTAACGGGGTCGTAGGGACCTTTAGCGAGGTCGCGGAGACCTTAACGGGGTCGTGGATACCTTAACGAGGTCACGGAGACCTTAACGGGGTCGCAGAGACCTTAACGAAGTCACGTAGACCTTAAAGAGGTCGTGGAGACCTTAACAGGGTAATAGAGACCTTAACGGGGTCGCGGGGACCTTAACGAGGTCACGGAGACCGAGCATATCTGATACATAATCATAGTGATATCATAGAAAGGTTTACCTCTCCTCGGATATTCAACTGCGCGACATCTTTAACTACAAGATGCAAAGATTCACGATCGCATATCCCTAGATATATGACCTCGTCGTGTCTAGTCTAATCGATCCTCCCCGAGTAAAACTTCAAACACCATATAACCCTCAAAGATAAAAATTAATATGAGCTACACATGTAATACTCATTAAATCCATTAGCATAATCGCAGAATATATCATCCAAGTATCGCAACCTTACTAGTACCAATAATATATTAATCAAATATTTTACAAATCAAAGGTTTCCATTTCCCATAACCATAAACACCATATCACCATTAAGCCATATAGGATCAAACAAAACTGACATGGAGTTTTCAGCATGTATACCAATTTTGAGTATTTAACTGTTTTGATTCGTAATGATTTAGAGAATAAAATATATACCTTTGGAAAGCCCTGTGAGTCTAGTTTCTAACACAAAAATTGGATCCCAAAAACGATAATCCATGAGTGCGTTATTACCATTTGACTGAAGTGTGGCAGTCCAGTAGTTTCATACGAGAATTTAGAAAGATGAGCAACTCTTGGTGTGGTTTCATGAATCTACTCATTCAGGCACCATAATAAACACTTAATCTTAGTGAAGACTCATCCTATTTATTAAAAACATAAACTCACCCCCATATAAATCAATTCGATAAGCCAGCATGCCCAATCAATCAACCGAACCATACCATCTCCATTAAATTAAACCACATAAAATCAAATAAACCATCCGCATATCCTCATAAAAACCAATTTCACAAGAAATTCTCCTATATTCTTAATCAAATCAATCAACCAAACTATACCATACCCCTTAAACCACACCAAACCATTACAATTTATACCTTTTATTGACGTACAACTTGATTTTAAAAAACAGGATCAGCTCTGTTCCAAATCCGTTATAAGATTTTTTCGAACTCATATTCAAATCTCCACCGTTCAGATCGAACTTCAATACATTTAGAACAATATATAAAAATTATGGCTTGATCCAATGGTTTTATTATGCACAACCGTAATATGAGAAACGCTGCGCATAATTTTTCGAAAATAAAATCTGCTTTATTCGAAAATTTATATATGTTTCCTCACATCTCAAAATTCGATCTCCACGTTTCAAAACATAATTCAGAAGGTCTTTGAGATTTTGTAAAACTTTTAATGCGATCCAACGGATGGAACGTAAGATAACAATTTTTCAAATTGATAGCGCAGTTAGGTTTTAGACCTACGAAAATTATGTATTCTCACGTCTTTCGCTCAACGACTCGATGTCCCTCTTTCCCACAGACGGCGCCACTTGATAAAATCAGAAATATTGGTTACCAAGAATAGGGGGCACTAACCTCAAATATGAGATCAGCAACCTAAATAGCTTCCAATTACGCCACAGCGACCTGGTTGATCTCCAAAAAGCCTCCTGGCGACCTAACCAATCCTGCAAGACAGCACCCTCAGCCAAGGCAGTGGACGGCCCCAGCGAAGGTCCTCCGATGCTTAAGTTAGCGAGTGCGAGAGATAATTTTGAGAGCTCAAAGCATGATTAATCAACTTGAAAAGAGAGACGTGCACCCCTTTTATATAGACAAGAAAAGTGTTCCCCAAGATAGGGTTACCTTCTGCCTCCATAAATCCATAAATATCGTGACCGACTTAGATTTAGGATTTCTCATGTATGCTAAGTTCCCATAAATAATAAATTACTCATTAAATTACAAGAATAGGCCTGGGCCTGTGAATCTTTTAATGTGATCCACCAGGACCCGACAAAACCATCCATATTAGCCCATTCGGGCTTAATATTGATAAAGCCCATTACCGAGCTACCAGATAACGCCGAGCTAACAAAATCATAAGAGATTGGGACCCTATATGAGAACTCATCCCCATACTCCAGGTCGCTACTCTACAAAACAGCTCGCCCACCCCTTAGAAGAAATGCTCCTTCCAAGAAATGAGGTCGCTTTCCATACGATAATGAATATTTAGTGCCGTATCAAACATATTCCTTTAACACAGTCTAACCCATAGGTGGTTCCTCCTTCGTGACCTGGTAGTACCATAGTTGGGCCTCACCCATCATGTGGAAGGCAACCAACTCCACCTTGTCTGGGTTCAGAGTGTGTGTGTTGCGGAAGAACAACTCGAAATGATGGAGCCAAATCAAAGGGTCTTTTAGAAAACAAGCAAATCCACCTTGAAATAACAAAGGTGACTGTGAGGATTGGTTGTATTGTGTGTCTTTCCATCAACCGATGAGTTCTCGAAGGCCATCTGTTTGGTACAGTCTTATTTAATCAACTTGGTAGCGACTTCCATCAAGTCGTTCACACTCTCCTTAAAAGATTTGAATTCTAGATTATCTGCTATATTATCACCCATGACCTCGGCAACAAAATCAAAAAATATATGCTAGGAGACACTCATTTTGAATGCTAAATATAGAAAAAGAATAATAGAGTATAATTCTTTTTGAGACCCTACATTCCCTAAACCCTTTTTGGGGTAATATTCCCCTTCCCTTTTCATTAGAATAATTTATCCCTTATATAAGCAAGGGATTACAAAACTTGAAGACAAAGAAACAAATTGCTAAAATAAAATCCAAATAAATAAGTAAATATTAGTAAATAAAATAAATAAGGTGAAAGTTATTAGGTTTTGACTTGGGTTCATTTACGTTGATATGCCTTTCCCTAAAGAGTTAGTCTCTTGTGTGACGGCCATATGGATCATTTACAATGTGACGGAGTCCAAATTCACATTCAACTCGCATTCGCTAAGCCAATTCGGGTTACATATATAAATAAATAAAATAGCTTGTCTGCCATGATATCCCCTCCCAACTCTCACTCTCTCTCTCCTCTCCCGACTCCCCTCCTCACGTCCGAAAAATGGAGATCCATCTACCATCTCCCGTCCAAAAAATTCTCTCGCACTGTCGCCATAAGAGAAGGACTGCTTGTGCCTCTGCCCCGCCATGGCTTCTTCTAGTTATTTCTCTATCCCCAACCCACCCCAGCCCTAAAAGGAAGAAAAAGACAGAAACACTCATTGTGCCTCAGTCGCACCTCCGTCGTGCCTCGGTCAAGCCTCCGTCACGGATATAGTGTCGATTGATGCAAATTTAATGCGACAAATATCATCATCAGTTTTTTGAAGTTCGGATTCTAATTATGTTAGTTCGGATTTGGCTGTGCCTCCGCCATGACTCCACCGGGACCTCGCTATGGATTCACAACTGATTGACGTGGATTTCACACCTGTAATGGAGCATGAAAGCTTCAATTCAGAAATTATTGTTTGTTTGGATAGAGATGATGCATAAATCCCAAATTTCGAACCTATAAATGAACATGAAAAAATTGATATAATTGAAGAAGGTAATATTCTACAATATTTGTTATCATTTTTGAAATTGTATGTTGTTTTCTGTAGGATAATTTTAAGCAGTAATTTATTAGTTTAAAACTGTCACTTTCTATGCAAAACATTGTCACTTTCCTATATATACCCTAGTCACTTATTAGAGATGAGATCTATTGATTTAAATTAACTTTCATTATTTGATTCTTAAATATGTTGGTTGGAACTTGTCACTTTTTAATCAAAAAATTATCATATTTTCATATACCATTATCACTTTTAATATATCTTTAAAAGTCCCAATATTTATAAGTTTATTTACTGTGAAATGTGTAAATGTGTCTGGTTCTCTCTTAGATTTTAGGGGAAAGGCGATTAATAATATGCATGAGTTGTATAAGAAACATGGTCGTGCGCTTAGCTTCAGTGTTGGTAAATCAACTTTTAGAAAAACTAAAGATGAAGTTGTGACCGAGCATTAATTTGTATGCTCTTGTGAAGGATTTAGGAAATCAAGTACATCAAAGAGGAAATGTCATGTCACGTGCACAGGGTGTAGTGCTTCAATGAGGGTAAAGTTAAACGATGATGGGTGATATTAATTATTGAACATAAGACGGTGCGTAATCATCTATTTACTGGAACGGGGTGGGGTCAACCTATTAAGAAAGGTAAAATTATACAAGATATACGGAATGACCAACCAATTCTTATCGTTATATGGCCCATGAAGCAGGTGGAGATCAAAATATTGGTCACACGATCAAAGACCATTTGGATTTTGTTAATCGTTTAAAAATGAAAGAAATGGGAGGTGGGGATGCACAAACACTTATTGAGATTTTACATCAGCAGCAATCTAATGAGGATTTTTTTTTATTTTTTTTTTGAGTTAAGTTGGATGAGGAGGCTAAATTGACTACTGTGTTTTGGAGGGATTCAATGATGAAAAAGACTATGAATTCTTTGGGGATGTTTTAATATTTTACACGACCTATCAAACAAATAGATACAACCTGGTTTGTGCTCCAATAGGCGTTAAATATCATCAGAGAATCGTTATTTGGGGTTATGCATCTTGTCGAATGAAGAAATTGAATCATTTAAGTGGCTTTTTGAGGCTTTTAAGAAATCCATGGGAGGAAAATGTACTGTCACTATATTCACTTATCAGGATCAAGCAGTAACTAATGCAATAGAAAATGTATACGTTCTTGTAATACTCACTAATCATGGTCCTTTTCATTTGTTTGTATGCTTTTATTTTTGAAACTGTAACTTTTCCACTAATTTTAGTCATATTTGTCTCCAAAAGTGTCATTTTTGGCCTACGATCTTTCACTTTATATTTTGATTTAAAATCATCATTTTTATGAAAATAATTCTTTTACTTAAAAAGCGACACGTTCGAAGCTAAAAGTGACTGTAATGATAGAAAAAGTGACAGCTTTAGAACTTATACTTATATGAAATAATTATTATTTTCCCACATGTAGGTTCTTCATCGGTCAAAGCATAGGCTTTGCCAATGGTCTTTTTACTAGAATGTTATAAGTAGGTTTGGGCTAAAATCAAACATTTCTTTTAAAAATCATTTTAAAAATGATTTTTGGGATGTATTGATGAGCATGATTTGAGTCTTTTTAGTGTCATATGGTTTCAAAATATGGATTTGAAGACAGATCATGGTTTCAAAATATGGATTTGAAGACAGATCATGGTCTCACGATTGTATGATCTAAGGGACAAATGGTACACAGCCTTGACAAAGACTTCTTTTCTGCCGGGATACTTTCCTCCCAAAGAAGTGAGAGTACAAACAATCATTTTTCTTGAAAACCAGACCGGTCATCGAACCAGTAAAACTATAGGTTCAGTGGTGCACAGGTCTAACCGTGGTCGGACCAGTTTTAATTTTATATATGTATGTATGTATGTATGTGTACCACTAGTAAATATGTTATAAATAAATAGAATAAATTAATTTAATAAAAAACATGATTTTAAAATATTTTAAAATTCAACTCAAAGAGTCCATATGAATAACTATGAGTTCATCAACCACAATACAACATAGAAAAATGTAGTTGAATTAAATATAATGAAGAGAAATCAAATAAAATAGTCCAATTCTTATATCATCACTCCAAGTCCAACAACTTCAAAATGAAATAAAATTAACCATCATAATTTGTATTTATTTGTGCTCCAGATAAAAAAAATAAGACCCTGTCAATTTTTTTAATATAAAAATAAGAAAGCAAAAAAAAAAACCGGTTGAACCTATCACAGGTTCATCGGTCCAACCGGTTCATGACCGGTTCGGCCGATTTTCTACCGATTTCTGAGTCCACCGGTTTTCACATGAACACCGGACCAGTGTGGTGACCGATTCCCAATTGAACCGGTCGAATCGGCCGGTCCGGTCTGGTTTTCAGAACCATGCAAACATTATAATTGTGTTCAATTCAAAGAAGACAACGAGTTTGACTAGTTCTTATTGGATTTTCAAGAACCTAGTCAAGAATTTGAGGAAGAATGAGACAGATAACGAGTTCCAGTCATCAAGGTCAATTCCGCCAACTGTCCGGTCATTAGCTGGGATGTTGAAGCATGCTTCTGAGGTGTCCAAATTGAGAGTGTTCGAAGAGCTTGAAGCTGAATATATTGCAATGTTGTCAAATAATTGTGAAGAGTTTGATCATGATGAGATAATAACTACCTATAAACTTTCTGCTCACAATGGTGATGGGGGTATCGTATATGTGATGTTTTATGCTACTAGTAACTTGATCACCTGATCTTGCAATAATTTTGAGGAATGTGGCATCTTGTGTTATCATATCTTAAGAATACTTGATAATCGTAATTTTATGAAAATCCCATGAGCATATATACTGAAGAGGTGGATAAAAACTGCCAAATCTGATATTTAGGAAATGTTACAAATCACAACTCAGGAAAGTGGAGAGGAAAACGGAGAGTCTACTAATGTCATGGCGTCATGGCATGTCGCGAAGTTATTACAATCTTGTGTTGGAGTTCCAAGGAAATAATGAAGCAAGAAAAATCATCGAAGAGGGTTACATTAGAGATTCTCTTGCTATTTTTACCTCGAAGAATTGAACACAACCAAACGAATTCTCTCATTTTTCAAGTTCATCGACTATGTATCTAGATCCTGCTCTCTCTATTACAAAGGGAAGAAGTAAAAGGAAGCAGTGACATATTGAAAAGATCAAGGAGAATAAGACTACTAATGTTCCCGTTGACAATCAAGCACGGGAGTTTGGTTCCAAGACTCCCAACACTCGTTTATTTAGTGGTGATTTTTTTTTGTAATATTATTACTTTTGCTATTTTATTAAAAAGTAACAATTTTAATTTACAAAGTGACAATAATATATTAAAAAGTGACACTAATACCTTTTGAGTTTTATTTTTTATTCATCTTTGTATGGTTGATCATGTTATAGGTGAGTTGATTTGGTTATAATATTATAAACTTAATTAAAAAAGTTGCACATGTATGTGAAATTATAACTTGACTACTATAACCTGTATAGTAATACTTTTTTGCCAAAAAAAAAAAGTGACAAGTGTTTTGCATAAAAAATAAACAATAAAAAAATAACGATGATTATCGGCTAACTATTCTCGAATACCACCTGTGACACTTCCCGATTACAAGCTACTACCATTAACATCCCAAGATGCATTAGCAAAAAAGAGTGACACTTTAATGCACAGAAGTAACACAATTTGTTGCAAATGTAACAGTTTTTTGCATAAAAAAACAAAAAAATAGCAAAATAACGATGACTATCAGCTAATTGTTATCGAATAAAGCATAAATCCAAATCACCTAGCTGATTTTGAATAGCACATGTAACACTTCTTGATTATAAGCTACGAACACTAACATCTAAGCCACGTTAGCAAAAGAGTGACTGTTCTACGAAAAGTGACACAATTTTCGCATTAAAAATATTTTGACAATAACGATAATTATCGGATAATTATTCTAGAATAAGCATAAATCTAAATTAGCTAATTGTTCTCAAATAGCACCTACAACACTTCTCGGTTTACAATCTACTACCATTAACACCCGAGACACGTTAGTGATTCGTACATTTTTGTTACGAATCTGTACATAATTGAGTCTTATTTTAGTCTTTTTATTCTCTTTTTTGGGTTAAGAATGAGTTGAATTGCATCTTTTTGCATTTTTCGTCTCTTTACTTAATTTTCCGACTTATTGGTCAATAATTGGTCTAAACGAGAATAATTCTGTGATTTTCTCATACAGCTAGAGTGTCCGGTGGATTCAAAGCACGAAGATTGAAGGAGAGACACTCACAAGTAGCCCAAAAGAACATACACCGATCGGACATCTCATGTATCCGATCGATGCAAATGTTGACGTGCACACCGACTGGGAGAGCTTGCGCACCAAGCGGACCCGGGGACAGTAGCTTTCTTCCGATCGGACAAGGCATCTGTCCGATCAGACAAGAGCGTTACAAACGCAGATCTCTGGAAATTTTCAGTTATGAAACGGCTGAAAATGTGTTTAAAACTGCAGAGGCAGCTAGGCTTGGAGACATTCGGCTTGAGAGGCTAAAGAATAGGTTAGAGAACCACAAATACATCCAAATGTTGAGAGATTCGACACATCTCTCATACCTCTAGCATAAATCGTACGACACCGTTTCGACCAGTTATTTACAGCAAGCCTACTTTCGACGCGAAGATTCTGGGTTCATGACAAGCCCGAGGATTCTACGCATTACATTCAGAGTGCTTTCGTCCATCATCCCTCGTTGAACGTAGTTCGATGCCTCGTAATTTCTGAACTCATATTCTTAATCAAGGGTATTTTGGAAAAAACCGTAAAACCGAACTGTAAGGACTGGGCATCGAAGCTAATTGATGCACTATGGGCTTACCGTACAGCCTACAAAACGGTGTTTGGCATGAGCCCATTTCGTTTGGTTTATGGGAAAGCGTGCCACCTTCCGGTTGAGTTGGAGCATCAAGCGGAGTGGGCAATTCGCACATTGAACCTTGATTTAAATGAGGCCGGAGGGTATAGGAAGCTTGAGCTAAGAGAACTGGAAGAAATTCGCAACGACTCATATGAGACAGCATGGGCGAGCAGACGGAAAAACTCGTCCCAAAAAGCTTGGAAGTCGGTAAGTTAGCTCTGCTCTTTAACTCTCATTTTAAACTATTCCCAGGGAAATTGAGATCAAAATGGAGCGGTCCGTTCTTGATTACCAACATAAACGAATATGGAGCTGTGCCTTTTCTTGATGAAAAGAGCAACTCCACCTTCCAAGTTAATGGACATCGTGTGAAAACGTATCATGGGGGACCTATCTCGCAGAAAGATCACGAAGTGGTGATACTCAGTGATCCTCCTCAAGAAAGTTGAAGCACGTCTGAGGTATCGTCAAGCATAAGATGTTAAACGTCGCACTTCTTCGGAGGTAACCCAAGCTCTTCTTGTATATTTTTCTACTTTAGTGTATATATTTGTATTTATTCGTTGGGTAGAGTATTTGGCAGGTGCCACTGCAGGTCGAACGAGCGTATTACAAATTTCCAGAACTGACCGGTCGGAGACCTATTGATAACCAGTCGGACGACTCCAAGTGGGGGTGTCCGATCGGACAAGAATTGATACCGATCGGACGGTCCGTATGGGAGACTATTTCAAGAAGGTTATTACCATGCAAGGGAAGCCAAGTGGGTAAGATATTCTGACAATATCTTTTAAGGTAAGGATGATCTTTAATTTGGGGGGTTTATTTTATTATGATTGAGTGTATATTTTCTTTCCCCTCCTCTTGATTTAATTTGATTCTGAGAATCCTCTAACCTACCTCCTCAAATCCTATACAAACCCACATCCCTGGACTCTTAATTCCACACCAAAATTCCCTTCTCCTCTTTGATATGTGCAAGCATCAACCAAGACAACATGTATCACCACAACAACAACGCGTATGGGTGGGGGTCAAGGAAAAAGCACGAAGACATGATCGAAAAGCTTGAAGAACAAGCGGAGGAATACCGCCAATAAATCCATAAATTGCAGACTGACCTCCATGAATGCCTTGTCAAAGAACTTGAATATACCAAGAACATTGAGCGTCTCCACGGCATCCTGGACGAGGCGGATGCCGAGATAATGCGTCTCAAATGGAGAATCATTGAACTTGAGGAAGATGTTAAGGATTTGTACGACCTGGCCTATGCACATATTCCTTCGTCTTAAATAAACGAGCATCTTTGCTCGAATTATTGAATAAATGAGTTATTTTATGAATTGAATGGCACATACTTGACTTTCGTTGTTGAATTCGTGCAGGGCATCACTATAACAATAACTTAATTAAACAAAAGTATATATATAAATATAAAAAAAATATATATAAATAAAATAAAAATATAAAAAATAAAAAATGGAGAACAGTGCAGACCGGCCGGACAAGTACCCAGACCGATCGCACAAAACTCACTAGACCTAGTTCGACCGGTCAAGGGACCAGACCGATCGGACAGAGCCCACTGGACTCCAGTCCGATCGGACCACATCACACACCGATCGGACGACGGCCCAGTTTATAAAAAGTTTGTTATTTCAGACGAATTTTTTTCAACCCCAACTCAAATCTTCTTCCTTCTTGCAGAGCGAAATTTAACAATTCATCACTTTCAAGTTCAAAAATCGACAATCAAGATACGCAACAAGTCCGATCGGTGACACGAAACACCCAATTGCATCCATCCGGAGAATTGGGAATCAAGACCTAATCGTCCAAATCGCACCAAACTTTCCCCACCGTTTCCAAAACAAAAAACTCAAGGTATAATAGCTGTAACTCGACTTTATTGAATTATTTGGTGAGTAGAATTGCAGGTGTAGTGTTAATTAGAGTTGGGTTGTACGGATTGAAGTTGAACTTGGTTGAGTTTTTGGAGGCACGTTAAGTGTTCGACGAAAGGTCTGTGAGAAGTTCGGTTGTTATTTGTGAGACTTTACATTAGCCATGGCATCATCATCTCGATCAAAACGTGGAAAAACCTCAAGCCGAGTCCCGAGCAACACCCGGGGTGGAATAGCCCCCTTCAACCTTAAGGATGAACGAGAGGTTACACTCTACAAGTCTCTCGTTAAACGGGATGTCTATCATCCTCGTTTCACCAGCCTTGAATTTTGGGAGGAGGAGGCCGACGGAGGAGATAAAAAGGCAGAAAAATTCCTCAAGGGCATCGACGCCCTACAACTAAGGAAGTGGGCCGGGGTCCACCAACATGGTTTTCGAACCCTTATGCTCGAGTTCTTCACGACGTTTCAAACGTTAGTCGATGGGAGCTTCGAGTGTCGATTCCGGAACCAAACATTCCACACATCGATTGGTGACCTCGATGAAATCTTTGGGATCGATAGCGAGAAAAATCGTAGACCGGGTTTCGAAATCGACGACTACAACAAGAATGATTGGTGGGCCAAACTTTCGGGAGCACCACCAGAACCCGGGTGCCGTTTCAACTCGACATCCTTACGATCCAACGCCGTGTATCTTACGTATAAGTTTTTCATGCAAGTGTTCTTAGGCAAAGAGGACGCCACGAGAATTTCGGCCACCGAGTTTAAAGCATTTTGGATTGCATACCATCGAGGTAACTCAAACATTTACCCACTTTTGATTGCCGCGATCGAAAACGTCCAACAAGTCCGAGACAAGAAAACGGAAAAACTTACCCTTGGAGACTTTATCACGGTACTCGCTCAACACCACGGTTGTGATCCATATGACGACGACATCGTTTACGTGAGTGTGGGGATGATAGTCGACAGCCAAATGAGTAACGGCCGGAGCATTTCTATTCCGACATTCATGATGCTCGAAGACAAAAAGCGAGCCGAGTTAGTTGAGAATTCCGATATCGACGATACCGACGATGAGTATGAGAACGATGAGGGAAATGGAGCGAACGACGGGGTGAAAAACAGGGATGAAGGAGATGGAGGAGACGAAAACACCGGTTCTGGGGCCTACGAGCGCGACGACTATGGAGACGGGGTGTACTTTTCGGTTGAGCAGTGGCAGCAGCAAGATTTTCAAGCACGCATGATGGACCAAATAAGGCAATTAAGCCTTCATCAAGAAGAACATGCGCGAAACACTCTCCAAGACGCCTGGGCCGCGCGTGAGGAAGCACGGGGGGAGGCTATTTATTTCCGGAGAACATTGATGAGCGCCTCTCCCATCTCTAAAAACGCTATCCACCTCCACCTCCGGACGACATGGACCAGTAGGCGGGCCCATGCCCCAGCTGTATCACAACTCTATCCTACTTTTATTGCTTTTTAGGATATTTGATATTTATTCGGGTTATTGTAATATTATTTCCTTTTATGTTTGCATGGTGATGACTATTTTTACTCTTGGTTATTTCATTTGCATGCGATGGTTTTGTGCATTTTCGTAATTTTCCATATTCATGTTCATATTTTAGCAACCGGGAGTTTGCTTGATCTTTCAAAAAAAGGGGGGGAGACTGGCAGTCCGATCGGAGAATCAAGGTTAACCGATCGGTCAAAACCTTCTGGAATCCTGACCGATCAGGTTCTATTCTTGACCGATCGAACATTGCACCACTGCCCATTTCCGGGATTTTAGATAAAATTGTTATATTAGTATAATAAACATCGTTAAATCCGATTCCATTCCTTGAGAGATCGACCAGAGTTGACTCATCAGTCTACAAGTGACCCCATTCTTTTGCGGGCAAACTTAAACCCTTTCAAACGTAGAGTGTTCACCGGAATTTAATTTTGAAAGGAATACAAAAGTTCGGCCCAAAATGTGGCACCGTTGCCGGGGAATGGTAAAGGTGTTAAACATGTTTATTTGTGTTATTGTTTATGAGTCGTAAATTGTATAATGTTTATTGTTTGCCACTCGATGCAGTGATTGTTTGTTGTTGATGCAAGGTCAACGAAGCCTTAGAGGAGAATTGACCCCATTCATCAATAACATCGAACGCGTGTCGAGACCAAGACAACTATTTCCTTCGACCGAAGGGAATCTTTTGGAAGAAAGTTCAACCAACATGGCAGAGATTCTACCTCTCGGAGGATGAGGAGGAGTGAATGGAGGATGAGGGAGGGGACGAAACACCCAAACCTCTCCTCACAATTATCCATATCGAGTGCCACCTATTGACGATGTGCACGTACAAGAGCAAATAGATAATAACAAAAACGAAGAGCCAATAAATTCACCTCCACTCCATGACGAGTAACTAAGAGAGCCAAACCAATTTAACAACGGGTAGCAACAACCGAGGGGCGATCATCAAATCATGATGCAAGAGAACCCTACTTACCAACAACCTCCTCAATGATTTCGGAATCGTGAAGAAGCTCGAGCTTACAACAATCGAGCAAATAGAGAGTTCGAACATAACAATGGTGGTCATGATGGGCCCGAGCCCTAGAATAACCAACAAAACCACCAAAGGCATGAGAACTTCGAACGAGAATGGAACCAAAATCAAAATAGGAGGGAAGGACATTCGTTCAACGCTTGGAATAGGGAGAACATTCAAAACGATGGATATGATGATCGTGGAAATTATGAGGAGGAGCGTGATTATGGGTATTACGAGGAGTATGGGGAGGAAAGAAATTATGGCGCACGAGCTAACTTCGAAGGAAGGAGAGAGCACCGATACCCAAATGAACGCTGTCAAGGAGATCTTCTTTTTCCAACAATTGGATCATACAGCAGTGCAATAGCCTTAGGCCCGGTGGCAAGATACTATGATTTGAAAGCGGGAAGCGTTAACTAACTTCCTACTTTTCACGGTATGCCCAACGAAGATCCATTGAATTTTATTCGAGAATTTTACCTCGTGGTGGGGATAATTCCGCATCTTGGATTATATGAGGATCAATTGAGAATGAAATTCTTCCCTACGAATCTGAAGGACAAAGCAAAGCATTGGCTTTTGTCGTTGCAGCCCAATTCCTTGACTAATTGGGAGATGGTGTATAAGAAGTTTGTGAGTAGGTTCTACTCCGCACAAACAACTGCCAAATTGCGAAGAGAGATCACAAACTTCGAACAAATAGAGGGGGAATCGTTCTACGATGCATGGGAGCAATATAAAGGACTCTTACAAAAATGTCGACACCACAACAATAGTGCCGATATGGTTAATAATTACTTCCATAAAGGGCTATTTCCGGTTTACAAACAGCAAGTAGAGGTGAAAGCCGGAGATTTTGGGGAATTGACCGCCACGGAGGCTTGGGACTTATTCGACCACATGAGCGAAAAATCGCAACAAACGAGCTTCCGACCGAGGAGGTACAAAGTCCCAACAATCCAAATCGAGGAGCTAACAAAGAAAGTCACACTATTAACAAGTAAAATAAATGGAGAGGAGGAACCTTCGACACCTCCGCCTTTGATGTGCGAAAAATGTGGAGCAGTGGGACATGAAATGGACACTTGTGGCGTTGTGTTCGACGATGAAGAGGAGGGGGAGGTGAGTGCGGTCCAAAATTATCAACCCAATAGAAAGTACGGGAAGAAATTTACTGGACAATACAACTCAAGTTCGAGTTACGTTCCAAATAACTCGAATTACGTGCCCAACCCCGAGAAATCGGACTCACGGCCATTTCCAAACAAGAGCCAAGGAGAACCGAGTGCCCAAAACTCTTATCAAAATAAGGGTCAAGGCAACTATTCTCAATACCCTCCAAAACAGTATCAAGCACCACAACAACCTTATCAACAATCGCCACAGCCGCAATACCAACAAAGTCCACAACAACAATACCCACAAGTACCGCAACAGCAACAAATGCCACTCCCGATCAACCCGGACGACGAATTAAGACTATGGCGTCAATAACTAGAGCAAGAGACTCTACGTAATCAGGAGGAAATGCTTCGTACAATTGAGGAGTGGAAGCAGACGAGAAAATAACTGTAGAAGTTGGAAATGATGATAGGGCAACTCTCTGCTACTATGGCAAAAATGACGAGTGATCCGGGAAAGCTACCTAGCCAACCCGAGCAATCAATGGCGGTGCATGTGTTGCGAGGAGGGAAGCAAGTCGATAACGGAGTACGAGAAGTCAAGAGGGAAGACTCCGATGACGAGCAGAGAGTGGATAGACGAGATGAACAAGAGCCAAGTTCAAATGGTGAAGGAGGAACAATGTGTAAAATTCACAAATCAATAATCCATATCTTCCGGGATCATTGACGGGAACCTTTCAACCGAGATGTGTCGAAGCAAATCAGAAAAACGCAGCCAAGAGCCTGACCAATAGGACTACCAAGACAACCGGTCGGACTGGAGTCCAGAAGTTTTTGACCGATCGAACTGAGAAGACAACCGATCAGACTGGAGTCCAGAAAGTTTTATCCAACCACATGATTCAAGATTTTGTGTTGCCTACTTATGAAAATTTGTCAAAAGATCAATAGCTTGCCCGCAAGAGAACGGGGTCGCGCGTAGTTTGGCAACTTGACTCGAGTCGTCTCTCGAGGAACATACAATCGGAGTTCTCAAATAGTTCGTTCAATTCAATATCACATACATGGGGGGGGGGGGGGGGGGGTTGATTGTTTTGATTATCTAGAAATTTAAAACACATGAACTATAATTAAAACTAAGTATTCTACTTCAGCAACTCAAACATATAAACTAGAGAAATTATTCTAAGAACTCAAGCAAGATTAACTAGCATAAAATCAAGCAATTATCAAGAACGCAATACTAACGAAATGAAATAACTAACAAGAATAAAAACCAAGCATTAATTAAACTAGAGACTACGAATTCAATACCAATAGTATCTAGGGTTCTAAGCGTAAACAAATTCAAAAGCAATTATTGAAGAACAACTACTTAATTGCATAAATTAAACTACGAAAACGAATAAAAGGTTTAGAGTACTTATTAAACTAGAAAGCATAGTAAATTCTCCAGCTAATCCGGAGAGTTGGTTGATCTCGGTCGAAGAACGGATCACGAACCGACAGTTGGCGCTTGGCGATCCTCGAATCTTCGATTTAGATCAATTGTTGTTATCGGGATGTGGATGGTGTTGTTCTCGAGCCAAAATATCAAATATTCAGAGTATGGGTCTGAGGTCTCTCTTTTGGGACGGACTTAGAAGGGTTTATATAGATTTTCCTTGACTTGGAGCATAAGAAACCCTAAAATCCCGATTCTGGGCCGTCGCATCGACGGTGCGTCGACTGACGCGTGCTGGTGCTCGGCATCGGTGCGGCCAGGGCGTGCGCGTCGGCTGGGTGGGTGCGTCGACTGGATGGGTCGACATCAACGCTTCAGCAAGTTGCGTCGACGGTGCGTCAACATCGACGCTTCAGCAAGTTTTGTCGACAGTGCGTCGACATCGATGCTTCAGCAAGTTACGTCAATGTTACGTCGACTGACGCGGATCATGGCTCGCATCCAAGGAGCATCGACGGTCGCATCTGTTGATGCGGCTGTGCGGCTGCCTCTGTCTCTCTCTATCTTTTGCTACTTGTTTCCCCGGAAAGCTCGTTCTCCTATTCTCAGACATCGAACTTCGTCTATTACGCACTGAACTCTTCCGGTTACTTAGCTGTAAGGTGAAAACAACGAAATATCACCTATTTGCATAAATTACGATTAAAATATGGTAAAATAAGCCAGAACTATAAAAATATGGAATTATGCTTAAATCGTCCAACTTATACCAAAAACAAATGGAAAAACAAACTAAAATACTACTAAAAATAAGGACAAATACGTGCTAATCAAATACCCCACGCTTAATTGGTTTGTTCGTCCTTGAACAAACGATAGATTCAAAGTATAGCAAGAAATGAAAATCAGTCCAAGCAATGAGTCGTGCTGTGCTACTTAAATAATTTTGAAAATATAGGTACATGCAATGCAACTTCAAACACTCCACCCGTATTACATTGTCGCTTCAAAATCGAATTCAAGCATCCTCACAAAAGGAAAATATATAGGGGTGTATGCTCAAGCACTCGAGTTTTTACTTCATAGGACGTGTATACGCTCAAAGCATACAAATACAAGCACAATAAACAAGCACCGAAAATCAATCTCTTTTCAATCGCAAATTAAGTGTGTTGTCAAACAAAGAATCAGAAAAGGTCTTTTCGGGTTGTAATGTAAGGCTTTTTTGGACGGGTATGAAATATATAAGTCGTGTGGCTAACTCGCGATCTAACGTGATTAATAACTCACCAAACCTATTATAATCAAGAAGCAATACGCTTCACCTCGTACAAAAGAAAAACCTCACTTAAAACTCATATCGTAGCCTTTAACATAGGCTATTTCTCAACTCGTAAACCGTAAAACTGACTTGAAGCTCAAAACCACTTATTACAAAATAATAAGGTGGAAATACAATTTCACGAATCGATTATGGAAAAAACATAAATAGATAAATAATAGCAAGCCCGAAAAATCTAAAGGGGTTTGGGACCTAATCGCTCTAACGCGACGATCTTCTTGCTAGCCTCTTCCAAGCACTGCTTCCAAAATCCCAAATTCCCCTCGTTCGCCGCGTTTCTCAAATTAAAATCCTTGATGTGGGCCTCCAACTCCTCAATTCGCCGTAAGAGTGCAAACTTCTCCTCGCGGATTGCGTGGTTACTTCGCAAGAAACGTATTCCGTCTTGAGTCAAACTCTCTATCTCGGAATCCGCCTCCTTCAAGCGCTCGTCCTTAATATCAATCTCACCTTATAATCTGAACGTCTCCCATATCATCTCATTGTTGTCCTTAGTCAAGGTGGCAATCGTCTCTCGAGCTCGTAGAAGTGCGTTGCGGAGCTCGTTCTTGGTCATGGCACGTTCGTCAAGGTCCTCCCTCTGCTGTCCGAGGTCGTGCTCAATACCCCTCAAGCGTTGAATGGTGGTCCTTAGTTGAAGGTTCATGTCTCTCAACCCATCGTTGATCTCCTCCGCCCTTCTCAATTCGTTCTTTAGAGCATCGATTTGGAGGGTATAGTTAACCTCATCCAATTGATAATCACCAACCACATCGTTCGCATTCTCGACTTCATCATGCAGCTGGTCCACTTTCTCGTCGTGTTCCTCCCTCAGCATCCACCTTTTCTCGTGATTTTTGGTGGTTCTTGGAATTGGCCTCATGGTAAGGAAAAAGGGGTGGGGGGCGAAAATATATTGGGGAAGAGAGATGTAGAGCTTTGAGAATAATGAAATTAAGAGTGAAAGGGTTGGGTTTATATAGGGAACAAAAGACCTTAAAAATAGGAATCCTAAATTCACCCAAATTAAAGATAAGGGAAAAGATATTAAGATTCCCTATCTAATTAGAACTCCATTAAGACAAAAGATCTTGTCCCCAATCTTGACAAATTTCGTGCAAATAAACCCCTAAAATTCACTCTCCTATTTAGAATAAAACTCCAAAAAATCGCAGCTAAAACTTACCAAAAATTGCTCACGCGTACAGGTGGCGTCGACGCCGCGTCAGTCGACGCGCGTGCCCAGGCAACTTCATTTTCGCGTCGTTGCCACGTCAGTCGACGCGTGCGCCCAGGAAACGTCATGTCCGCGTCGACGCCGCGTCGGTCGACGCGGCTGCAGGTTGATTTTCAAGCAGTTTTTCACTCTTCAAAAGATGAATTAAACTTATCCCGACCTAAATCCTGTTCATACACTTACAAAAAGTAGAAAAATAAATAACTAAAATAAAAGAAAATATAGTAGCTTGGGTTGCCTTCCAAGAAGCGCATCTTTTAATGTCGTTTGCTCGACGTAACTGTGCCGTGATTAAATTGCCAGCGGAGGTGGGTCCACCATCACCCATACTTCGCGATCTTGATTCGTTGACTCTCCGTCACGGTACAATACGCGGTGCCCATTAACTTGAAATGTTGTGTCTCGTTTCTCATTGTAAAGGGTAACAGCTCCAAACTCGTTGATCTCTTTTATCACGAATGGTCCACTCCACTTTGATTTTAGTTTCCCTGGAAAAAGTTTAAATATCGAGTTAAAGACTAGAGCTAACTTACCTACCTCCAAATGCTTGTTGACGAGTTTCCGATCATGGTAGACTTTGGTCATCTTCTTTTGCCTCCATGCAGTTTCATAGGACTCATTCCTTATCTCCTCAAGTTCAGTTAGTTCCAACTTCCTATACTCGCCAGCCTCGTCATAATTCATGTTCAGTTTCCGAATTGCCCAACCAGCTAGATGTTCTAGCTCAACGGGAAAATGGCAAGCCTTCCCATAGATTAGGCGAAAAAGGCTCATTCCAAGCACTGTCTTGTAGGCTGTTCGGTATGCCCACAGTGCGTTGACAAGTTTGGCTGCCCAATCCTTTCGACTCGGCCCGACTGTTTTCTCGAGGATGGCCTTAAGTTGACGGTTGCTCATTTCAACTTGACCAGACGTTTGAGGGTGGTAAGGCGAAGCTACCTTGTGTCGAACCCCATATTTTTTCATCAACTTTTCAAAAGCCTTGTTACAAAAATGGCTCCCTCCATCACTTATTATCGATTTTGGCACCCCAAATCTACTGAAAATATTTTCTTGGAGGAATTAGAGAACAACTTCTGCATTAGCTCTTCGAGTCGGGATTGCTTCCACCCATTTTGACATGTAGTCGACACCAACAAGGATGTACTCAAAATCTCCACTCTTAGGGAAAGTTCCCATAAAGTCTATCCCCCATACATCGAAAATCTCCACCACTTGGTTCGGTACCTGTGGCATTTTATCTCGCTTACCTATGTTTCCAGTCCGTTGGCAGTTGTCACAAGTTTTGCAATATTCAAACGCATCAGCAAATAAACTCGGCCAATAAAATTCGGCTTGTAATACTTTAAACGCCGTCTTTTGAGCTCCAAAATCTCCTCCATGGTCATGGAAAAATTGGAGAATGCTCCCCATTTCGTCGTTCGGAATGCACCTCCTATTTAGACCATCCTTGCAGCGTTTGAAAAYATCGGGGTCATCCTAAAAGTAGTCCCTGCATTTACTCAAAAATCTCTTCCGTTCTTAGTAGGATAAATGGTTAGGCACGATTTTGCAAACAAGATAATTCACAATATCAGCGTACCAAGGGGTAATTAATTTCTTAAGATTAAAAACGTTTTCATAAGGAAAAAGATCGTTAATCATAAATTTCTCCCCCTCATTCGCCTCAACTACCATTCTAGACAAGTGATCCGCCACAACATTTTCACAACCCCGTCTATCTTTTATTTCCACATCAAATTCTTGTAGCAACAAAATCCACCTAATAAGGCGTGACTTACTTTGTAGTTTGGAAAACAAATGGCGTAAAGCAGCATGATCAGTATGTACAATTACCTTAGCTCCAACTATATATGGTCTAAATTTGTCAAGCGAAAATACGACTGCCAATAATTATTTTTCGGTTGTGGTATAATTACGTTGAGCATCGTTTAGCATATAACTAGCATAATAAATGACCCTAAGTAATTTTTCCACACGTTGTCCCAAAACAGACCCCACCGCCTCGTTAGAGGCATCACACATAATTTCAAAGAGTAAGGTCCAGTCGGGAGCAACAACCACAGGGGCAGACGTAAGACTCGCTTTTAACTCATTAAACGCATTCAAACATTCTTCATTAAAAATGAAAGGAGTATCTAAAGTCAA